>QXTE01000147.1:516961-582016 GCA_003942145.1 Platysternon megacephalum
GGTCGGTCCTGGGGCCGGTTTTGTTCAATATCTTCATTAATGATCTGGAGGATGGCGTGGACTGCACTCTCAGCAAATTTGCAGATGACACTAAACTGGGAGGAGTGGTAGATACGCTGGAGGGTAGGGATAGGATACAGAGGGACCTAGACAAATTAGAGGATTGGGCCAAAAGAAACCTGATGAGGTTCAACAAGGACAAGTGCAGAGTCCTGCACTTAGGACGGAAGAATCCCATGCACTGTTACAGACTAGGGACCGAGTGGCTAGGCAGCAGTTCTGCAGAAAAGGACCTAGGGGTTACGGTGGACGAGAAGCTGGATATGAGTCAACAGTGTGCCCTTGTTGCCAAGAAGGCTAACGGCATTTTGGGCTGTATAAGTAGGGGCATTGCCAGCAGATCGAGGGACGTGATCGTTCCCCTCTATTCGACATTGGTGAGGCCTCACCTGGAGTACTGTGTCCAGTTTTGGGCCCCACACTACAAGAAGGATGTGGAAAAATTGGAAAGAGTCCAGCGGAGGGCAACAAAAATGATTAGGGGGCTGGAGCACATGAGTTATGAGGAGAGGCTGAGGGAACTGGGATTGTTTAGTCTGCAGAAGAGAAGAATGAGGGGGGATTTGATAGCTGCTTTCAACTACCTGAAAGGGGGTTCCAAAGAGGATGGATCTAGACTGTTCACAGTGGTACCAGATGACAGAACAAGGAGTAATGGTCTCAAGTTGCAGTGGGGGAGGTTTAGATTGGATATTAGGAAAAACGTTTTCACTAGGAGGGTGGTGAAGCACTGGAATGGGTTACCTAGGGAGGTGGTGGAATCTCCTTCCTTAGAGGTTTTTAAGGTCAGGCTTGACAAAGCCCTGGCTGTGATGATTTAGTTGGGATTAGGTCCTGCTTTGAGCAGGGGGTTGGACTAGATGACCTCCTGAGGTCCCTTCCAACCCTGATATTCTATGATTCTATGAGTGGAAGGACACGGTATCACAGTACAGGAAAACTGCCAGTGACTGTGAGGACAGGAGGGACGCTCGAGATGAGAGGTGGCAAGCTGCAATGCTGGGGCTGCTGCGTGATCACTCGGACATCCTCCGGCGTCTGGTGGAGCTTCAGGAACGGCAGCAGCAGGATCACAGAGTGCCGCTGTAGCCCCTTTATAACCGCCCTCCCCTCTCCCCAAGTTACATAGCCTCCTCACCCAGACGCCCAAGAACGTGGGGGGGAGGCTCTGTGCACCTTGCCACTCCACCCCAGTGGACAGCCCAAGCAAAAGGCTGTCATTATGTTGAACTTTTTTAGTGGCCTTTTCCTTCCCTCCTATCCACCTCCCAAACCCCACCCGGGCTACCTTGTCAGTTCTCTCCCTATGTTTATAATCAGTTAATAAAGAATACATGATTTTTAAATGATAGTGACTTTATTTCCTTTGAAAGCAAGCTGTGATTGAAGGGGGGAGGGTGGGTTGCTTACAGGGAATGAGTCAATCAAGGGGGCTGGTTTTCATCAAGGAGAAACAAACAGAACTTTCACACCGTAGCCTGGCCAGTCATGAAACTGGTTTTCAAAGCTTTTCTGATGCGCAGCGCTTCCTGGTGTGCTCTTCTAATCACCCTGGTGTCTGGCTGCGCGTAATCAGCGGCCAGACGGTTTGCCTCAGCCTCCCACCCCACTATAAACGTCTCCCCCTTACTCTCACAGAGATTGTGGAGCACACAGCAAGCAGCAATAACAATGGGAATGTTGGTTTGGCTGAGGTCTGAGCGAGTCAGTAACGTGCGCCAGCGACCCTTTAAACGTCCAAAGGCACATTCTACCACCATTCTGCACTTGCTCAGCCTGTAGTTGAACAGCTCCTGACTACTGTCCAGGCTGCCTGTGTATGGCTTCATAAGCCATGGCATTAAGGGGTAGGCTGGGTCCCCATGGATAACTATAGGCATCTCAACATCCCCAACGGTTATTTTCTGGTCTGGGAAGTAAATCCCTTGCTGCAGCCGTTTAAACAGACTGGTGTTCCTGAAGACGCAAGCGTCATGAACCCTTCCCGGCCATCCCACGTTGATGTTGGTGAAACGTCCCTTGTGATCCACCATTGCTTGCAGCACCATTGAAAAGTACCCGTTGCGGTTTATGTACTGGCTGCCCTGGTGCTCCGGTGCCAAGATAGGGATATGGGTTCCATCTATCGCCTCACCACAGTTAGGGAATCCCATTGCAGCAAAGCCATCCACAATGAGCTGCACATTTCCCAGAGTCACTACCTTTGGTTGCAGCAGCTCAGTGATTGCTTTGGCTACTTGCATCACAGCAGCCCCCACAGTAGATTTGCCCACTCCAAACTGATTACCGACTGACCGGTAGCTGTCTGGTGTTGCAAGCTTCCACAGGACTATCGCCACTCGCTTCTCAACTGTGAGGGCTGCTCTCATCTTGGTATTTTGGCGCTTCAGGGCAGGGGAAAGCAAGTCACAAAGTTCCATGAAAGTGCCCTTACGCATGCGAGTTTCGCAGCCACTGGGAATCGTCCCACACCTGCAACACTATGCGGTCCCACCAGTCTGTGCTTGTTTCCCGGACCCAGAATTGGCGTTCCACGGCTAGAACCTGCCTGTAGAGGAGCGGACTCACCCCTGTGGCGCCTCCTGCTGGTGACTTCTGGGAATTAGCTCGTTCCAGCTCCGGAGCGCCCTCCGCAGGCCGGTGATCCGCCTGTCCTCTGGCCCCCGGGTCCCTCCCTGGACCCCGGTGCCCTTTTACCTGGGGTTCTGCCCCCTGGCAGTAACCCCTCAGTCTCAGGGTCTCCCCTCCCTGGGGAACCCCCACCCACTATTCCCACCTCGCCTCAGTATAAGGCTACTGCCAGTCATCGTCTAGCCCCACGCCTTGGGGCACACTGCAGTATCAGCCTACTCATCACTGGCAAGGTTGGGTTTGGACCTTCTTCCTTGGCCTATCCCTGAGCTGCCCTCTGCAACCCCCAGTACCCCTTGGCCTTCTGCTAGGCCACAGCCTGGGGCTTTCCAGGCTGGAGCTTCCCAGCTCCTCTGCCTTTCCCCAGCCCTGCTCCACTCAGGTACCCTGTCTCTAGCTCTCTGCAGCCAGGCCCTTCTCTCTCTGAACACAGAGAGAGACTGTTGAGCTCTTGGCTCCCAGCCTCTTATATAGGGCCAGCTGAGGCCTGATTGGGGCGTGGCCCAGCTGGGGATGCTTCCCCAATCAGCCTAGCAGCTTTTCCCCTTGCCACAGCCCTCTTCAAGGGCTGTTTTTAGCCCCTCTGGGCAGGAGCGGGGTGACCACCCCGCTACATTGCCCCATTAACAACATGATCTCCAAAGCGCCGGGGCCCGCGGTTTGAGAGAATTCTTTGTCCATGTCCTCATCACTCTCGTCGCCGTCGCCGCCTCCTCCTCGCCTGGTTTTGCAGGTTCTGGTGCAGCATAAACTGCATGATAATGCGCGAGGTGTTTACAATGTTCATGACTGCTGAACCACCCGCGACAATGTTTTTTGCCCCATCAGGCATTGGGCTTTCAACCCATAATTCCAATGGGCGGAGGAGACTGCAGGAACTATGGGATAGCTATGGGACAGCTACCCACAGTGCAACACTCCGGAAGTCGACGCTAGTCTCGGTACATGGATGCGCACCGCTGATTTAATGTGCTTAGTGTGGCCGCATGCACTCGACTTTATACAATCTGTTGCCAAAAATCGAATTCTGTAAAATCGGAGTAATCACGTAGTGTAGACATACCCAAAGATGCCACAAGGACTCCTCGTTGTTTTTGCTGATACAGACTAACACAGCTACCACTCTGAAACCTGCTTTTTTAGAGGTGCTGATCACCCATGACTCCAGTTCAAATCCAGGGGACTGTTCCTCTGATAATCCAGCCCAAACTCTTCTACAGCGTAAACAATGTTGCCAACTCTCTTGATTTGATCACAAAATTATTTAAAAAACTGGTGATTTTTAAGCAGTTTTCATGATTTTCGAGTCCTGACTCATTAATTTTGAATGCTTGGGGTTGTCAATACCTCATAAATATATAGTCTATAAGGTGCCACAGGATTCTTTGCTGCTCTCATAAATATAGTTAGTACAGGCAATGGCTTCATGCCTGACTTGTATGGACTGAGAATAGTTCAATCTCCATTCCCATTCAGACCCTGGCTTCTCTGTTGCAACTATCAACCAAGGTGACAATTGTGGTAGTATTATTTATGTGATGTCAACATGTGTCCACCAGGAACTGGACAGAGACCACCAATTCATATCACATAAGCTGCTAAACAGCTATGAGCTAGTATAATTTTCAGTAACAGAAGTAACAGACCTGAAGATGAAAGGCCCTTTTCAGTTTTAGATGAAACCTGGAACCAAAACCATAGGGGCAGGTTCAGATCCTGGAAATTGAGTCCCAAGGCCCCTGGAAATCCAAAACATTTCAGATTTGAGGTTCTGGATTTTGTCTCGTCTTGAAATTGGAGCCCTAATGGGAAATGCTCCATTAGTCTTTGTTTACTCTCTCAGCATTCTTGGGCGTGTGTCTTTGTATCAGTTCCTGCAACTTCCAGAGCCACGATCTGGATTAGGAACATTCAGAAAAGCATCAGTCTGGCTTTTAGAAGCGTTAGTGTAGGGAGAATTTATGAGACCTGACAAGATCACAGCATAAGATTCCTGGTTTGATTTTAAAATGTTGTAACAAACCTCAGACCATGGAGGACTCCACAGTTGTCATTAATCTGCACACCACACACACTCAGAACTTCACAGTGAGACTAGAAAGATAGGTCAGATCATACTGCTCCAGAAACATAGGTCCCTGTCATTGAACTAAAAGAGGAGTCTTCTTTAGATCTGCATCTGCTAACAGCTACCTGACCAGTTCAGCAATGATGATAGGTGCTATAGAAAACTCTAAGGTGGATGGATGGATAGAGATAGCATTATACCTGGCACAGAGTTGAGCCATTCCAGTTCCAACCAGTAGGGCAGTGGTACACATGCACACCAGCCATCACATACATAAAATAACAGTACCACACGGCTATCTAGCAAGTTTCCAGGGGATTAGTGCACAAGATTTTTGAGTGCTTTAGAACATAAAGTAACTGTTATTTTGCATGGAAGAGCTCTTCTTCAGTAGCCCCAGAACAAGTGTATGTTTCTTACAAAATATAAAAGACAAAAACCTGTGGAGAGATGTCCCACTAAACTGAAGAACAGTATCTCACAAGAGCATGAACACTGCATCAAAAAGTAAAAATCGGACTTATTCCAAACTTGGATAGGTTGCTCAGGAATATCTTTGATTTTCAGCTCAAGATTAATTCTCTGGAGCCCTAAAAATGTTAAATCAATGTTTTAACTGGAGTAGCCTGAGAAATTTGTTTGCAACATAAAGTGATCATATCATGACACACAGCCTTATCTAAAACTCACTGAAGTCAACAGAAAGACCCCTCGTGGCTTCTTTGGGCTTTGGATCAGGCCCCCAGGGAGGTAAAGTTGCATAAAAAACATCATCATATTGTGATGCGGTGTCACGTAAAAGGTTACGTAAAATCACCATGGCGTCATGGCAGCAGTACAATGCAGTTCTGTTTTTCAGGGCTGATATTTTTAAGGTAGTAAAGTTATTTTGCAGCATTGTTTGTTAATGAAGGGGAAAACCACCCTCCTAAATTTGGAATGATTCTGCAATATTTCAGAGAGCTGGTCCACCAGAGTGGGCAGACCTATCTTACTGGAAAGCTTGGGGCATTGTGGGAGGTAGATCAGGATTATACTAGTGTTCAGGAGTTGTCATCAGAATGTTCTACACGGGGAATGTTGAAAACCCAGGAGCTTTCATGTGCTGGGTCACTCCTCAGTGCTCGGGACATTAGATTCAGAGATCGTCAGAAGTCGGTGGAGCTATGATGCGGGTTGACACCACGGGCAATCTGGCACTCAGACTTGTTAAGAGAGCCTCACCCACTTGTTAAATGTAACAGGTACCATCTCATGTGCTAGCCTGAAAAAATTCCCTTCGGAAATGTGATGTTAATTTAGGTTGGAGAATTGCCAGTTATTTTGGATTTTGTTTGTTCCAGTTAGAGCAGACCGTTTTATGGTCATGTGAAGATCTCTGAGGGATTTCTGTTTTAAGACGTGACAAGAAGGCTATAAGATAGTACTCAGAAGTGTGCTCTCTCTTACAATTCTTAAACTAAAAAAGAACCCACAAAGGAAAGTTTAAAAAATTAATGCTTAAAGAATCGTACAAAACACCTGTTTTCAGGAGATGTTTTACCTGCCTGGTCTCTCTCTCCGTCCAGAGAGGGAACAAACAAAGAGAGCACAAACAAAACCTCCCCCCACCTCCCAGATTTGAAAGTATCTTCTTTCCTTATTGGTCCTTTTGGTCAGGTGCCAACCAGGTTATTTGAGCTTCTTAACTCCTTACAGGTAAAGTGATTCAGTACATCTGTCCAAGAGGGATTTTATGTTACTGCATACATAAAGGTTGTTACCCTTCCCTTTATATTTATGACATGAACCTTGTTTTATTGTGTAATTGTGAAAGTGTACTTGTGTTTTAAGACTTGAAGAGTGTAAGTAGCAACTAATAAAGGACATATGTAATGAAATGCCAGAGATATCTATCAAACCCCTATCTATGCAACAATATAAAAGAAATACTGTTACTTCTTTTGCCATGCTTAACACATAATGTTTGATGACTTTCTAAGACTACGGAACATAGACTTTTGCTCTTCCTAATACTGTCTATTTTCCCCTTTAGAAAATAAAAGATGCCCCCAAAGAAGCCTTCAGGAGCTCAGTATAGGAAACAAAAAGCTCAATTTGAAGCAAGGCAAATTTGATGGGAAAATATCTGAAACAGAACAACATAGACCAGGCTTTAGGCAGTAGCAATTGTCCCAGTACAGAAGAAATTGGGGAGCGAAGTATAAATGATGGAAGTCCTATTACTAAGGAATTAGCAGATATACCTGAAGATAAGGAATGGAAATGTGAGGAAAGTGATGGAGAATCGTCCAGTTTTCCAGGTGGCGTACAAGAGGGTGATGATAAAGAAGAATGTGGCTCACCTGAAAAGGAAACTAATGATAATGAAAAATCTGGTTTACATGAAAAGGAGAGAAACGATAAAGAAGAATTAGCCTCGCATGACAGAAACAACAGTGAGAAAAATTGCACACCACAAATCGATATATCAGGTCTTGCTTTATGGCTGGTGATCCTAAACTCTGCCGATATTGATCGTACAATTTTGAACAGACCGGGCAAAATCGAGGATATGACATTTCCACTAATTGAGAAGAAGCAACACTTCTCAAAGTCACACTGTGAAAGAGTACTCAAGAATGGGGTACAATTACTGGCATAACTTAGCTGATGCTCTGAAGCAACATGAAAAGTCACCCAGCCATTTACGGCCTACTCCAAATAGATGGAGTTTGAGTCCAGAATCAAGCTGAATAAATGCACAGATGCAGAAAAACAACACATTATTAATATAGAAATCTAGCACTGGAGGAACGTCCTTGAGCATCTCATCTCAATTACCCTCTTCCTTGCAAAATATAATTTGGCTTTCCGGGGCTCGTTGGATAAGTTGTTTGCTGAACATAACAATAATTTCCTCGGTTTGGTAGAGCTCCTTGGAAAATATGACAATGTCATTCGTGAGCACCTCCGTCGAGTAGTTCATAAAGAAGCTATGGACCAATCCTGCAGCAAAACAATTCAAAATGAATTGATTGATGTTATGGCAAGGAAGGTGCTTGATAACATATTGATGCAGCTCAGCAAAGCTAAGTACTACACCGCAATAATGGACTGCACTCCCGACATTCGTCACAGTGAAAAAATGGTATTTACAGTAAGATTTGTTGACGACGAGGATGGCTGTATTCAAGTAAAGGAACACTTTATCTGTTTCCAGTCTGTGGATGACTCTACTGGAAAAGGCCTAGCAGAACTGTCTATGAACTCTTTGAATGAGAATAAAATAAAGCTTCAGAACTGCTTCAACCAAGGTTATGACAATGGCGTGAACATGAAGGGAAGAAAGAGTGGCATCCGCGGAAGGATCCTTGCGCTGAATCCAAGAGCTTTGCCTTGTGGCTGCCATTCCCTTAACCTGGTTGTGTCAGATGCAGCATCATCTTTTGATTCAGTATCTCTCTTTGGAGTACTGCAAAGGAAATACGTCCTGTTTTCAGCATCAACTATCAGGTGGAAGATCCTCACAGACAATGACTTCACATTTCTGGTCTCAATTGTGGTTTGGCATGATATCCTGTTCCAAATAAACATTTTCAGGAAGGCATTACAAACTCAGTCGATGGACATCGCGACCACTACTACTTTGATGAGAAGCTGCTTGATTTCGTTGTGGCCTACAGAGACAATGGATTTGAAAAGGCCATCACTGCTACTAAAGAAATGTCAGAAAAGTTAGGAGTTGAGTCTGTCTTCAAAGAAACTCGTATTCACCAGAAGAAGAGATAGTTTGGTTATGAGGGCAGAGATGAGGTGATGGGAAGCTCGGAAATAAAATTCAAGAGGGAGGGTTTTTTGCTCGCTCATTGATACTGCTTGAATGTCCATTGAAGAAAAGTTTAGACAAATGAAGCACCACAAAAAGACCTGGGGAGTTTTGTATGACCTTAGTAAGCTTCTGGTGGACAGGAAAACACTCTTGAACAATTGTATGGACCTTCACCGGACGCTGACACATGGAGAATGTTTGGACATCAATGATAAAGAAAGACCTCTATGTTGAATTGGACAACATCCATCACATTTTGCAACACGGGAAGCACTCTCCACTCCAAGTTCTCCAATTCATTCAGGATGCAGAGCTGAAGGACACTTTTCCTAATGTGTGAATAGCATTGAGGAATCTGCTCACGCTGCCAGCCACAGTTGCGAGTGTTGAGTGCAGCTTTTTGAAGCTCAGGCTCATTAAAACATATCTTCGATCAGTGATGGCCAAGAAGAGACTGACATCGCTGGCTATTTCATTACTTGAAAATGCCATTGGCTGGTCTTTGGATCTCGCTGATGCTGTGCTTCAGTTCGCGAGGGGAAAGGCGAGAAAAGGGACCTCTTGAACTAAAGGAGTAGGGTTAACATTCTAAGGCTGTCACCTACTGTAACACTCTTTAATACTGGTCCACCCAGTGTTGGTGCACAGTTCAATTTCTTGATGTTAGTACATTTAAGTTATTCTTCAAATTAAAAAGTTTCTATAAGAAGAAATGGATTTTTTTATTTGCTTATATATGGCATGAATAAATACAGATTTACAGATCCTAGCGTGCACATTTATCATCTTATATGACAGGGATAAATCATGCATGCAAATCGTGCATCAAAGTCATGAAATGGGCTACAAATGCAATAAAAAATAAGGCATTCAAAAGTTCAACAAATGGGGGATTGGGTGCTGAAGATGCTCCTCACCTGGGGCGTCATTTGGTCTAGGGCCAGCCTTGGGGACATCTTAAAGGGAAAGTCAGGTGCTGCAGGAAATGGTATTGGTGACTGAGGCCTCTGCTCAGCAAAGTGCTTAAGTATGAGCCTAATATTAAGCACATGAGTAGTCGTACTTCATTGGGACTACTTATGCTTAGGTATGCGCTTGTACTGTGCTGACTCAGGGCCTGACTAGGTGGCACTCTTACACACACCCCACCCCCCCCCACCCCCGAAACACTGCTACAGCATGGCTTTAGGAGCTGTGTGCTGCGGAAGGCACCATTTTGGATCAGGTGTAACACTGAGATCCTAACTCTGGATATTCATTAAAGATGCTCCAGGACAAATGGTGCTAAATTAATAGCTCATTAGTAAATATACAGAGATCCATTGGATGGCACATACAGCTCAACGTGGTAATGAAACTCACTGAATAAATTGTCAATTAACCATTTCATGATCCAATGAGCAGAGAATCCAAAAGAGCAGCAGGGAGGGCCAGATTTGGGGGTGGGAGAGAATTTTTCCTTAAGGTGCCTTCTCACAGTTCTAGTGGTTATACATTCTTGGGGGGCTGTGCATGGGAGGACTCAATGAGGTACATGCCTGAGGGCTTACATGGAACTGAAGAGATGCTGGCTCTTTACACAGGGCTGAATTCTATCCGATGGGATCCCTCTGCGTGCTGTGCGGCGCAAACTGGGTGCACCCTTCTATAGAACTTCCTGCTGCAACAATGCTCATTTCCATGCTTTTGTACTCTTGGGTGATGTTGGGCTGGATGTCAACCTTTCACTGGCACCTTCCAAGTTCTGTTAAAACAATACGTTGCAGAAACTTTCCGGGCAAATAGGAAAATCTATTATACAGACCTGCCCTGGGCTTAACTGTTATGCTTGGCTAGTTTCAGTACATGGGGTGGGGAAGACATCATTTAATATATTCCTTTGGGATCATCTGTTCATGTAGTTTCAGTGCATCTTATTTAGAGAAGAGCATGATTTAGTGCTTTGGACAAAGGACTAAGAACAAGGAATTTCTTCGTTCTAATCCCAGCTCTGACACTGACTCTTTTTGTGACTTTGTGCCAGGCACTTAGGCGTGGTTTGCACTAGAGAAATTCAATCAGTTAAAGCTCTCAGAATGCTCTCAGAACACTTTGCATCCACACAGAAACATGCTCATCTGACTCCAAAGAGCATTTCATGCACAGAGGAAAATAAATTATAGCACTTATAAGAACATAAGAACGTCCATACTGGGTCAGACCAAAGGTCCATCGAGCCCAGTATCCTGTCTTCTGACAGTGGCCAATGCCAGGTGCCCCAGAGGGAATGAACAGAACAGGTAATCATCAAATGATCCATCCCCTGTCGTCCATTCCCAGCTTCTGGCAAACAGGCTAGAGACACCATCCCTGCCCATCCTGACTAATAGCCATTGGTGGACCTATCCTCCATGAACTTATCTAGTTCTTTTTTTGAACCCTGTTATAGTCTTGGCCTTTACAACATCCCCTGGCAAAGAGTTCCACGGACTGACTGTGTGTTGTGTGAAGAAATACTTCCTTTTGTTTGTTTTAAACCTGCTGCCTGTTGTTAGAACCCAAGGGCGACTCTCCCCAAAGGACCCCAATGCTATGATAAATGATTGTGTTCCCGAGCTGTTGCTATGGCAGCTAGTACACTCAGCAAGGGGAAGAGCACTAGATAGCAGCCAACTCCTTGCTGGGGATATGTCTACACTTAAATCACTGCAGCTGCGTCGCTGTAGCCCTCCAGTCAGACACTCACTACAGAGAAGGGAGAGGTTCTGCCGTCGCTATAGTTAATCCACCTCCCCGAGAGGCGGTAGCTAAATTGACTGAAGAATTCTTCTGTCTGTCTAGCACTGCCTATACTAGGGGTTAGGTCTGCTCAACTCTACCACTCAGGGGTGTGGATCTTTCACAACCCTGAGTGACGTAGCTCAGTCGATCTAACTTTTTAGTGTAGACCTGGCCTGAGGCTCTGCAAAGATGTCAAACCCCGAGAAGTTGGTGAGACAAGGATGGGAATTTGAGGCAGGTGCCCAGGAAGGCTGAGTGACTGAATTTTTGGGAGGCCATACAAATGGAATTTGAGGTCTGGCGCATGAGTATCTGAAGTTCCTACATCAGCCTGGGTTGAAGAAGACTCAAGGCCTGTCTTACCCTGTGTCTGCTAAGAGTCAAAGGGAAGTAGGAAGTAGGGACGAGTCCAGTAACTTTCTCTGGAAAATGTCTCAGTGTGTGAACTGACAGAAATATTGGAGTAGATTAGCTACAGGCCAAGACCACCAGTTAGCCAGGTCAACACAGCCCAGTTAACCACCAAGCGCCTCTTTCATAGCACAGCACAGCCCTCAAACAGAATGATGTAGCAAGCTTTGTTATCCTGTAGAGCCACAAGGTGGAGTAATGTGAGCTCTGTGTCGGCCTCTTATTCTGCTTCCCCTGATAAGGTAAACCGTGCTGCTCAGCGGTGTCCCTATGACGGGTCTCCACTTCAATCCTGTGTTTAAAGTAGCCACAGTGCTGCCAACTCTTTGAGAAAGTAACAGATTTTTTAGACAAAGGAAATGCGGTGGATCTAATATACCTCGATTTCAGTAAGGCGTTTGATACAGTACCGCATG
Source organism: Platysternon megacephalum (assembly GCA_003942145.1). Taxonomy (NCBI): domain Eukaryota; kingdom Metazoa; phylum Chordata; order Testudines; family Platysternidae; genus Platysternon; species Platysternon megacephalum. Next base: position 529,119 of record QXTE01000147.1, read on the forward strand.
AAGAATTATTGGTTAAATTGGAAAAGATGGGGATCGATATGAAAATCCAGAGGTGGATAAAGAACTGGTTAAAGGGGAGACTGCAGCGGGTCGTACTGAAAGGTGAACTGTCAGGTTGGAGGGAGGTTACCAGTGGAGTTCCTCAAGGTTCAGTTTTGGGTCCAATTTTATTTAATCTATTTATTACTGACCTCGGAACCAAAAGTAGGAGTGGGCTGATAAAGTTTGCGGATGACACAAAGTTGGGAGGTATTGCCAATTCGGAAAAGGATCGGGATATCCTGCAGGGAGATTTGGATGACCTTGTAAACTGGAGTAATAGTAATAGGATGAAATTTAATAGCGAGAAGTGTAAGGTTATGCATTTAGGGATGACTAACAAGAATTTTAGTTATAAGCTGGGGACGCATCAGTTGGAAGTAACGGAAGAGGAGAAGGACCTCGGAGTCCTGGTTGATCGCAGGATGACTATGAGTCGGCAATGTGACGTGGCCGTAAAAAAAGCTAATGCGGTCTTGGGATGCATTAGGCGAGGTATTTCTAGTAGAGATAAGGAGGTGCTAGTCCCGTTATACAAGGCATTGGTGAGACCTCATTTGGAGTACTGTGTGCAGTTCTGGTCTCCCATGTTTAAGAAGGATGAATTCAAACTGGAACGGGTACAAAGAAGGGCCACTAGGATGATCCGAGGAATGGAAAGCCTGTCGTATGAAAGGAGACTTGAGGAGCTCGGTTTGTTTTCCTTAACCAAAAGAAGGTTGAGGGGAGATATGATTGCTCTCTTTAAATATATCAGAGGGATAAATACCAGGGAGGGAGAGGAATTATTTCAGCTCAGTACTAATGTGGACACGAGAACAAATGGATATAAATTGGCAGTCGGGAAGTTTAGGCTTGAAATTAGGCGAAGGTTTCTAACCATCAGAGGAGTGAAATACTGGAACAGCCTACCGAGGGAAACAGTGGGGGCGAAAGACCTCTCCGGCTTTAAGATTAAGCTTGATAAGTTTATGGAGGGAATGGTTTGATAGGATAACTTGATTTACTCAATAGGTCAATAATGTGCCACCACTGGTAATTAGTACCGATGGTCAATGTTGGGATATTGAAAGTCTTTTTCCTGAGTGTCTGGCTGGAGAGTCTTGCCCGCATGCTCGGGGTTCAGCTGATCGCCATATTTGGGGTCGGGAAGGAATTTTCCTCCAGGGTAGATTGGCAGAGGCCCTGGAGGTTTTTCGCCTTCCTCCGCAGCATGGGGCAGGGGTCGCTTGCTGGAGGATTCTCTGCAACTTGAAGTCTTTAAATCATGATTTGGGGACTTCAACAGCTGAGTCAAGGGAGAGAATTATTCCAGGAGTGGGTGGGTCAGCTTTTGTGGCCTGCATCATGCAGGGGGTCAGACTAGATGATCATAATGGTTCCTTCTGACCTTAAAGTCTATGAGTCTATGAGTCTATGAACTATTGTGCTATTCAGTAGCTCTTGCAGTCACATGACTACATCAGAATTTCAGCTTTCATTAAAAAAAAGTAGATATCTAGCTGTCAAGATTGCAGAGAAAAGCTTGAAAACATGAACCCTAAAGTCTTGAAAGCCCAGAAGGAATGAATAAAGAATAAAAAAACCCCAAATGTATTATTTTTGAAAAAATCTCATGATTTTTTAAGCCAGTCTCGTGGTTTTTTGAGGCCTGGCTCCTGATTTTTGAATGCTTAGGGTTGGCAGTTCTATAGCCATAAATCCAACCTTGTGAGTGATTCCTACACATTAGCAGGTGTCAGTTCTGCTGTGTGTATGTAATCATAGTCTTTACCATGCCAGAATGTTATAAAATAGATGATTAATGGAAAAGGAGGAAACTAGAATGATAGGAGCTTTTACTAAAAAAAACCCAATCCTGGGCGTAGACACTGTGTCTTTTGTTTTGGTATGAATAGCTGGAGGTATCTTTTCCATCTGTTTTCTTGGCATTTGTGGATCAGTTTCAATTTGTTTTTAAAAGGTATTTGTAACGGTAAGAGTCACCAGATGACATTATTACACATAGCCTTAGAAGTTCTTTTTCTTAGCATGCACGTGATGCTTGGTCCATGCTGATAGTTTTGTGATGGATATTCTTTTGAGGGAAGCTGAGGCATTCGGCCTTAATCTAACTAGAGTCAATTCTTTGAGCAAAGTGGGCAACTGGGTTTTAGTTAAGAGTTCTGAGAGAGGGGATTGCCTGCCTGCTGTTTGTGACAACCTCTGTTCAGAGACAGGTAAATGCAGGGCCGGCGCAACCCATTAGGCGACCTAGGCGGTCGCCTAGGGCGCAAACATTTGAGGGGCGCCGGCGCCCCGGCCGCCCGTAGAAATTTGGGGGCGGGACCTTCCGCCGCTGCTGTTGGGGGCGGGATTTCGGGGGCGGGACCTTCTGCCGCCTAGGGCGCTGGCAAAGCTGGCGCCACTACTGGGTAAATGTAGTGTAAAGAAAACAAGAGACACTAAAGATATCCAGCCTTTGTGTCGCTGATTTCTCCTCCAACAAGAAAGTGACCTGCAAGACTCTGACATCAGCCTGCTTGGCAGACGGGGTAACACTATTTTCAACTGTAAGCTACAGTGTGAATTAAATCATGTTTTACAAGACCAGAGAGACTTGGTTTTTAATGGCTTTTACATGATGATCTGTAACTAAGATCTCTCCATCTTGTCCCATGAGTCATCAGTTGGAGTAAGAATCTAGGTGCTTGTTTAAATTTCCCCTTCTCACCTCACACACCTTCAGTTGGAAAAAGTAACCTCTGATGCTCTCTGGGATTCCTGACACGAAATCCAAACTAAACTCAATTCATGAAACAGACTGAGGTCCTGCTGAATAAAAGCAGATGGCCTGATTTTCCAAAGTGCTGAGCGCCCACAAATCCCATTGAACTCAATGAGTTGCTCAACGCATTTAACAATCATGACACACACCCAACCTTCACATGAACCTCTTGCTACACATCAGTAAAACCTATTGGTTTGGAAGAGTGTTTTAAAGTGTCTGGAAAGTATCTCATTAAAATTATATTCTTGGATTATTGTGACTCCAGATCAAATTTTCTCAGTCTACAAGTAAAGAAATGTCTTTAGCCAGCCTTGCAAATGTATCCTCTAAGACTCTAATTGGAATTTAATTAACGATTCTCTTAACCATGCATGAGTCAGGGCAAGTCTACACTTAAAACAATGCAGCTGCGCTGCTGTAGCGCTTCAGTGAAGATGCTACCATGGCGAGGGGAGAACCTCCCATCGACACAGTGCTGTCTACACGGGGGTTAGGTCGGTATAACTGCATCACTCAGGGGGGTGGATTTTTCACACCCCCAAGCCACGTACTTATTCCAATAGAGATCTGGCCGCAAAACCAAAGCCATCTTGCTCTCCCGGAGCTGTATTGATGCTTCAGGGCTAACAGGACTAAAAATTAGTTTTAAAAAAATTGCTTCAATGACAAATAAGCACATATGGCTTAGAATGCAGACATGGGGCATGTCTTCTGGGTAAGAAGGTGCTGTTTTACAATAGCCCCCATAACGCTGTTAAACTGAGGTGTTGGTGACTCACACAGAACAGGCTTTTTGAAGGACAGTTTTACTGAGTGACGATTAGGAGAGTTCTCGTAGTAGAAATTCCTTATTGTGGCCCCACTGTTGACGATAAAACGACAACGCATTTTTATGCACAAGGTAGGGACTGTCTTTTTGTTGTGTTTGTCAGACACCGTCCACAGTGGGGTCCCCATTTGTGATTGGGGCTCCTAAGTGCTACTGCAATACATGTAATAAAAAACAACACCTTCCCGGTATTTCCCACTCTGAGTACGGTACTTTCCTAAAACATACACAAACCCAGGTATTCTATTGTGGCACTACACTGGTTGACCACTGGGGGGCGGTACATGCTTACTGTTTGGTCTCTTCTGGTAGAACTGAGATGACAGTTCTTTCTGTAAAGACCAAATAAAATAAATAAATCACTCACTATTCCTATATTTGCATATAATAGCCTGAGCGTCTCTCTGTTTCTGTTAATATAATAATAGCCCCTTCTCTCTGTGGATCTCAGAGCACTTAGGAAACATCAGTGAATTCATTCTCACAACCCTCTTGTAGGTAGGTACGATTACATCTCCCCTATTACAGAGGAGGAAACTGAGGCACGGACGGGCTAAGTGATGTGGCAGAGCTAAGAATAGAATGCAGGAGTCCGACGTCCCACGTCTGCCCTTTACCTACAAGACCATTCCGCCTACTCTTTCAACCACTCTCATAGGATGGATAGTTCTGCTTTTACAAAGCTAAGCAAAAATGAGCAGGGCGCTACCCACGATAACTAAAGACACTTCAGGGCGTGACTATAGGAGCCAGGCACCGCACCAGTCGAGATACTGTACTTTTAGCCTGAGGTGGCAAAATGGGATGAGCAAACTTTGAATAAGTACATGAGAAGCAAGAGGTGACAATGGAAAGTTCTGCCTGCTACTTAGTAAGGAGGGTGAACCAGTGTTTCAAGTGGTTTGAAAGCCAGAGGGTTGGGATCAAGCATAACCCCCCTGCCCCACACGTGAAGTAAATGTTCATGCATTTGCTACAGACATTTCACAATGTCGTTATACATATACTAGGTGAGTGCATGTAGTTTTTAGCTCATGAAGCTATTGATGCATATTGATATTGTTTTTAAATGAGGCAACAGGCCTCATACAAATTATTCAAATAAAATACGTACATTGTTCTTCTTAACCTCTGAGGGTAGGACAAGAAGCAATGGGCTTAAATTGCAGCATCGGTGGTTTAGGTTGGACTTTAGGAAAAACTTCCTAATTGTCAGGGCGGTTAAGCACTGGAATAAATTGCCAGGGAGGTTGTGGAATCTCCATCATTGGAGGTTTTTAAGAGCAGGTTAGATAAACCCCTGTCAGGGATGGTCTAGATAAATAGTGNAACAGGCCTCATACAAATTATTCAAATAAAATACGTACATTGTTCTTCTTAACCTCTGAGGGTAGGACAAGAAGCAATGGGCTTAAATTGCAGCATCGGTGGTTTAGGTTGGACTTTAGGAAAAACTTCCTAATTGTNGCCATGAGTGCAGGGGACTGGACTAGATGACCTCTCGAGGTCCCTTCCAGTCCTACGATTCTATACATCCTGTGAGCTGGGGGGATGGAGAACTGGCGAGGAAGGGGTCTGTGAGCTTCAGTGGGTTGGAGGGTCTCTCTGGGGATTGGGAACTGATGGGCACAATGAGACTCAATGGGATTGGGGGGTCTCTCACTGAGGCCGGGGGTGCGGTGACCGTCAGTGGGGTTAGAGCTGAGGGGTCTCTCTGGGGCCGGGGGTGCGGTGACCGTCAGTGCGGTTAGAGTCGAGGGGTCTCTCTGGGGCCGGGTGTGCGGTGACCGTCAGTGGGGTTAGAGCTGAGGGGTCTCTCTGGGGCCGGGGGTGCGGTGACCGTCAGTGCAGTTAGAGCTGAGGGGTCTCTTCTGGGGCCGGGGGTGCGGTGACAGTCAGTGGGGANAAGTTTTGTGCTCTGCTGCTGCTGACAATATTAAGGCCCTCGAAGCACCATACTTAGTGAGTTACAGTGTTGTGAAATCAGGAAAATCTCACACCGTAGCAGAGGAACTACTACTGCTTGTGGCCGCAGCCATAGTAAGCACTATGCCGCAAAATTAATTCAGTTCCTGCCATCATCAAATAACAGCGGCATGCTGAATTGATGACATGGCCCATGGTCAATCGCTAGTAGCCAGTGATGAGCTGCCAGAATGTTAACAACCGGTTCCCTACCGGCTCTTCAGCAGTGGGTCCCCACTTGCTCCAGGTTTTCGGCGGAACTTTGGCAGCGGATCCTTCAGTGCCGCCGAAGACCCAGAGCGAGTGAATGACCCGCCGCCGAAGTGCCGCCGCTGACTCGGTAGGGAACCGGTTATTAAGCGCCACCCGGTGAGTACAAGCCCGAGACCCCCCACCCTAACTGCCCCCCAGGGTCCCACCCCCTACCCAACTCGCCCTGCTCCCTGTCCCCTGACTGCCCCGACCCAGGGGTGAAAGTAGAAATAGGGACTTACCGGTACGGGGCTGGGTTGGGGCCAACTCTGGCCCCCGGAAGGGGTGGGGCCTCGGGCGGAAGGGGCAGGGATGGGGGGGGGCAGAGCCAGCCCCGGCCCGCCCTGTACTGGTAAGTTCCCTCCCCCTCCCACGCCGGGGTAGCAGCGGCAGCCGGGGGCTCTGGGGGCTATTTAAAGGGCCCAGGGCTCAGCCACCGCGGGCCCTTTAAACCGTTGCCGGAGCCCCCAACTGCTGCTGCTACCCCAGGGCTCCGGCAGCTATTTAAAGGGCCAGGGCCGTAGAGGCAGCGAGAGCCCCGGCCCTTTAAATAGCCCCCGGAGCCCCACTGCCGCTAGCCCAGGGCTCCAGCAGCGGGGCTCTGGTGGCAATTTAAAGGGCCTGGGGCTCCAGCCACTGCTGGGAGCCCTAGGCCCTTTAAATTGCTGCCTGTGGGAAGCCAGGCTGCCCCGGTACNGGGTTAGAGCTGAGGGGTCTCTCTGGGGCCGGGGGTGCGGTGACCGTCAGTGCGGTTAGAGCTGAGAGGTCTCTTTGGGAGTGCAGAGAGTCCCTGGAGCCCATGCTGGGGGTGCTGCCTTTCCGAGGGTGCTGCCTCTCTTCCCTCCCATACCCATCCTGTCCCTCCCTGCTGGCCCAGCTCTGAGTCTGTCCCCACCAGGCACTGGGAGGCCAGCGGAGGAGGGTCAACACCCCCTGCAGCTTCTCCCGGCCTCTCTGTGGCACCTGGGCTGTGCCAGGGCTGGACTCCTGGAAAGCTAGATTTAGGGCTCCCCTGTGTGTGCAGCTGGGCCAATGCGTGGGCTGTGCCTGCCCATGGGGACTGGAGCTGTGTGGGGCAGTAGCTCTGATCCCGGTCTGAGAGCCCCACCCAACCCCACCCACGCACGCTGTAACCACTGGGGTGAACAAGTAACAGGTGACAATGAGAAGGTTGAAATGCTTAGGAACGCAATCCCAACTAAAAGGGGACAGAGAGGCCTCAAGGACAGATTAGAGACCAGCTAGGGAATGGGGACATAATGAAACCTGAAAGGTTTGATTCCACTTAACCTAAAGGAAGAAGCAGAAATAATCTTAGCAATTATGTCTGAGAAGACCTGGAGGGGAGATGTAGCCCCCGTGGATTGGAGAAAGGGAAGCACACTGTGGGAGAGAGGGGGAGCCCAAGAAGTTTCCCTTTAATACTAAGAAATTTGCTGTAACAATTAATAAAGCAGTAGAGGAAAATAAGGTGATAATGGAAGGCACTGGGGGTTAATCGGAAACCACAGATACCCATATAGCAATACTATTTACTACTATTTGTATGAGGGTGGTGCCTAGAAGCCCTGACAGATCAGGGCCCCATTGTGCTAGACGCTGTACAAATGCGTGGTCAGAGCCAGCCCTTGCCCCAAAGAGCTTACCATTAAAATAGACAAGCCAGACCAAGAGTGGGAGGAGGACATGGAGGCCCAGAGATGGGAAGTGACTTGCTCATGATCATGAGGCAGGTGAGTGCCAGAACTGGGATTAGAACGCTGGTTCGCCAGGTCCCGGTGCAGTACTTGGCTCTTACAATAGTGCAGAGCTAGCCTGTACCTTCCCAGAGTAAAAGCCATGGGAGGCGGATTCTGTGAGATTCATCGTGGAGTGTCCTTCAGATGCTTCCATTGGGGTTAGCGGCCTTGGTGTCTGCACAGAGTGTGGGTGCAGAGCCTCTAATCCGGAGGGAGGAAGGAAGCTGCAGCATGTTTCACCAGGCCCAACATGGTGCTCTCTTCCCATCCAGGACCACCAAAGGGCCTCTCCTCAACATCTGTCTAAACCCCCTTTCCAAGAAGGCAGCCATGTTAAGGGTGTGGAGCATCTCATCGCTCATGGGCAAGGTGTGTCGAGTTTTCGTTTATTCACGCTAATTTAAGGTTCCGCGTGCCAGTAATACATTTTAACGTTTTTAGAAGGTCTCTTTCTACAAGTCTATAATCTATAACTAAACTATTGTTGTATGTAAAGTAAATAAGGTTTTTAAAATGTTTAAGAAGCTTCATTTAAAATTAAATTAAAATGCAGAGCCCCCCGGACCGGTGGCCAGGACCCGGGCAGTGTGAGTGCCGCTGAAAATCAGCTCACGTGCCGCCTTCGGCACATGTGCCATAGGTTGCCTACCCCTGGTCTACGTTGTCAGTAAGGCAGGAAGAAGTGAGCAGGCTGGTCCTTAGCTACTACTATCCTTGACTGATGAGTCATTTGGCTCCCTGCTTCTGTGTACGTGAAGCCATCGGGCTACCCGCCCTGACCATTTCTGTCTCTAGGATACAGGAAGCAGAGGTGGACATGAGATGGAAAGCCCAGAACCGAATTGTAGGGATGCTTGGGCCCATCACTGCATGTGTTATAACAGAGAACCCCTGCAGCAGATCAGATGTTAACCATAAGCCCCAGTACTCAGTCCTGTCACAGGTCCAGTACAGCTTTGCTGTAAATCCGACAAAAAGGAATGTGATTTCAAACATTCCAGGAGCCTAACTGTGAATTAGCCTTGAGGAATCAACTGCCCCATCAGGCTGTCTTCACAGACAGCACGTGTTTGCTTCTTAGAGCAGAGTGACACAGATGGCGTCCGGTCTCTTGGTCCCAATCATCTAGGGCAGTGGTTCTCAACCTGCGGCCCATGGGCTGCTTGCAACCCAATCAGCACACAGCTGCAGCCCATGTGACAACCTGAGGGCCATACAGTACTATATGGAGTATACAGGTAGTATATAGTGTGGATATGGCCCACATCACACAGAGAGCTGCATATGCAGCCCACAATGGTAAATAGGTTGAGAACCTCTGACCTAGGGGGAAAAGAATCCTTTTTAGCACCTGCCTATTGAGCTTTCACTGGACTCCCTCCTGGCTGGTTAGTGCTCCCCTCTAGCTATTCCAGCATGCCTAAGCAGTTCTCATACCTGGGAATAGTTTTGTTTGTTCCCTGTTCGGAGCCTTGGTAATGGAGTATCTCTTGAGCCAAGTACACAGAGGACCAGCCAGGCCTCAGGCTTAAAGCCAAGAGCTTCAGAATCCTAATCCCAGATCTGTGAGACTTTGGGCAGGTCATGTGCACACAGGCTCTGGGTGAGTTGGTGATGTTGCTAGAGAACTTGAGGGTGGGGTTTGGTTGTATATGTTGCACTATAACTGTCTCTGTCCATAACAGTGAAATATGGACAGATGGCTAAAGAGAGGTAGTGTTAAGAACATACAAGTGATCAGTGTTGAGCAGTGAAATGAAGAAATTTGTTTTGCCAGGATCTGTGCACGTCCTGAAATCACCGGTGAGATGCCGACTACTGCCTCAACATACGGATCTCAGCCTGTGATGCAAAATATCAACACCAGTCACAAAACAGGATCTATATCAAAGACATAAATGACAAAGTACATAAACATGGGATTTACTTGGACTGGAGCCAGTGAATACCCTCAGCCACAGGGTGTAGGATGTAGTGAAGTCCTGGCGCATAACAGCCTAAAACCATCTCTTCTATGCAGACACTCGGGAACAAAACATGACCACCACAAGGACAAACCACCAGGATTTTTCAAGCGGACACGGGCGCAGTTAATGGCAAACAAGAAAGTTTTGTGCTCTGCTGCTGCTGATAATATTAAGGCCCTCGAAGCACCATACTTAGTGAGTTACAGTGTTGTGAAATCAGGAAAATCTCACACCGTAGCAGAGGAACTACTACTGCTTGTGGCCGCAGCCATAGTAAGCACTATGCCGCAAAATTAATTCAGTTCCTGCCATCATCAAATAACAGCGGCATGCTGAATTGATGACATGGCCCATGGTGTCCTAACTCAATCGCTAGTAGCCAGTGATGAGCTGCCAGAATGTTAACAACCGGTTCCCTACCGGCTCTTCAGCAGTGGGTCCTCACTTGCTCCAGGTTTTCGGCGGAACTTTGGCAGCGGATCCTTCAGTGCCGCCAAAGACCCGGAGCGAGTGAACGACCCGCCGCCGAAGTGCCGCCGCTGACTCAGTAGGGAACCGGTTATTAAGCGCCACCCGGTGAGTACAAGCCCAAGACCCCCCACCCTAACTGCCCCCCAGGGTCCCACCCCCTACCCAACTCGCCCCGCTCCCTGTCCCCTGACTGCCCCGACCCAGGGGTGAAAGTAGAAATAGGGACTTACCGGTACGGGGCTGGGTTGAGGCCAACTCTGGACCCCGGAAGGGGCGGGGCCTCGGGCGGAAGGGGCAGGGATGCGGGGACAGAGCCAGCCCCGGCCCACCCTGTACTGGTAAGTTCCCTCCCCCTCCCACACCGGGGTAGCAGCGGCAGCCGGGGGCTCTGGGGGCTATTTAAAGGGCCCAGGGCTCGGCCACCGCGGGCCCTTTAAACCGTTGCCGGAGCCCCCAACTGCTGCTGCTATCCCAGGGCTCCGGCAGCTATTTAAAGGGCCAGGGCCGTAGAGGCAGCGAGAGCCCCGGCCCTTTAAATAGCCCCCGGAGCCCCACTGCCGCTACCCCAGGGCTCCAGCAGCGGGGCTCTGGCGGCAATTTAAAGGGCCTGGGGCTCCAGCCGCTGCTGGGAGCCCTAGGCCCTTTAAATTGCTGCCTGTGGGAAGCCAGGCTGCCCCGGTATGCTGTACCGGGGTGTACCGGCTTACTTTCACCTCTGCCCGACCCCATCCACCACCACCCCGACAGACCCCCAGCACTCCCATGCCTACCCAACACCACCACCACCACCACCTCCCCACCCCCGTTCCCAGGAGCAGTCCAGAGCACTGGCGCCGGGCTCTGCGAGAGGGGGGGAAGGCAGGGGAGGGGCCGGGGGAGCCTCCCCAGCCGGGAGCTCAGGCGGGTCGGCGAGGACGGTCCCGCGGGCCAGATGTGGCCGAGTTTGCCCAGCCCTTTAACAACCGGTTCTAAACCAGCTTCTAAATTGAACAACTGGTTCGTGCGAACCGGCTCCAGCTCACCACTGCTAGTAGCCAGTACGTTGCTCTGCAGCTGGACGAATCCATGGACATTGCAGGCTTAGCTCACCTTCTTGTGGTCATGTGGTATATTTACAAAGGTGCAACACAGGAGGACATTTTGTTTTTCCAGTTGCCGCCTACCAGAACAGCAAAGGAGATTTTCTGGTTGCTTGACAACTTCACAAAAACAGGATATCATCAGGTCAGGCTGTATTGGCATCTGCACCGATGGCGCAACACCAATGACTGGTAAGCATAGTGGAATAGTGACACGTATCCGAGCAGTCGCTCCCACTGCAATGCGGGTGCATTGCCGTATACATAGGGAAGCGCTTGCTGCCAGAAGCACGCCCACCAACTGGAAGGAAGTGCAGGACAGTGCTGTAAACTTTATAAAAGCTCAACCCTTGAACTCCAGAATCTCTTCTGCTCTTCGTAATGAGATGGGAAGCAAGCAGGTCACTATTGCTCCACATGGAGGTTTGACAGCTGTCACAGGGCATATTGCTTTCAACTTCATGCCCAACTCAAGGTATTCTTGGCAGACCACCCATTCCCACTCTCTCACGGTCTGTATGACACAGCTTGGCTCTCATGGCTGGGCTACTTGGCCGATATATTCTCTCGCCTGAATGATCTAACTCTAGGACTTCAAGGGCTCAACGCAGCCATCTTCAATGTCCAGGACAAAATTATTATTATACTGTAGTTCTATATATTAGGTGTGTGTATGTGCATTACAATTTGTACATGTTTGGGCATTAAGAGAATAACCAGCTCTGTTGGTCTGGTACCATGTGTGCCCTGGGTACCAGATTTAGATGGCTTTAGTTCTGTCAGTACCGATGACACTGATCAAGGTGGAGATAATTTTCAGTTCGATTGTGGCTCTCTATGGGGAGTCCTGGGCCTTGCCTTAGAGGTCTTGCGTGAGTGGCTCATGGGAGTCTGCACTCGCTCACCTCCCTTGCGGTGAGGGCTCACGCCGGGACTCAGGAAGTCGAAGGGTTGACTCCTTGAGTAGGACTTTGAGCCTCAGTTCTCCGTCTTCCCTGGATCTGGGCTTCAGTTGCTGACACAAGCCACACTTCTGGGGATGTTTCTCTCTCCCAGGCAGTGAATGCACTTTGAGTGTCCGTCAGTCACTGGGATAGATGCCTTGCAACTGAGACACTTTTTGAAGCGGGAAGGGAGAAGAGGGGGCTTGGGCATACCAAGGGGTTGGCAAAAGACAAAAAAAGTTTATTATTAAAAAGGCAATGTCAAAAATAAAATGTAAAGGAAGAAAAGAGGCTTCCAGGGAAGCTAAAAATTAGCAATTCTAAAAGCATTAATGAGCCACGAATGGACAGCTATAGCTCCGTCTCTAGCCAAGGGTGGTTGAGAAGGCACTGAGGTGGGTTTGCACACGAGGAGCAGCGCATGCACCCAAAGTTCTCCGCTCAGCAGCGCAGGGACGCAGAAACCCCTACAGTGGAGCACCCATAGGGACACTACTTGAAGTAGTAAGTGATGTGTAAGATTCTCACAAGAGGAGTTTTAGCACTTTTCAAGGCTGCACTCCAAACCTGGGTCTCATGAAGGATCTCTGGGAAGTAAGTGTTTAATTTCTGAGTGGTTGAGAGGGGAAGAGTTAAAGATTTACTATTGGTTAATCTGTAGGTTGTCATTGCCCTCATGCACATGCACCCAGAGTGTGTTGGAGGAACACTTGCAACACAGTCTAAATAAAATAAACCCAATAGCCACAGATAACATTTAAGGAACCCAGTTACACATGTGTACAACGCAGAAGAGAGCCATGGCGCAGAAGAGGGTATGAACTATTTTTGCTCAAATTTATTTCTATAAATTTGTACAAAAAGTTTGGATGTGGTACAATATTCCGTCAAATAGGAAAGGAGGAACATTTAGTTGTGATGCAAGATTCCAGGACTGTCCTCTTGCATAATACAAAGGCACGTTTCCGAGCTTCAATACACTCAACAATTAACTGTTGAAGAAGGCAGGTTACACACGCAGTAGTGCAATGTTTTAAATTACACACACACACACACACACACACACACACAGTACTCTGAATAATACATCTCACTACAAGCATCAGTGTCAACATCCATGTAAACATTTTATAAACAAACATTTTAAAACAGTCAAACGTATATCCTGTGCAGAAAGGCTACTTCCTTACATTCACAGCATGGAATATATTATAATTTTTTATAAACTCATCTTTGAACAGCAGAATTCATTCCCAACTTTACATTTGGACCCTGATCTTGCAAACACATGCATCACTTCATGCACATGAACAGCCCCGTCGGGTTCACCCTGCGGCACATCCCTGAGTGTTTGCAGGATCAGGGCCATTGTTACATTCACATAAAATTGCACCTCCCAATACTTCTAGAGTTTGTTTAAAGTATTGCTGGCTAATACTGAGCGCTTCCAACATTTTCTCATACAACACACATTCAAGTACCATCTAAAGTCAGACCTGCTTATAAAGACATTCAAAAATTAAAAATAGGGAGCTAAATATACTATATACTGCATGGAAATAACATGGTCCATTAGAGTTACAAGTTCTTTTGGTTTCCAACCCCATGCACAGCAGAAGCTATAAAACAGGGCCCAACCATCAAATTGCATTGTTTGTGCTTTCAGAAGGGGCTTTTCCCAACCAGAAACGCCCTTGTGCTATGTAACTACATCTAAAAGCAGTTTTTGTGCAATGTACCTACAATACCGGGGTCACTATCAAATCAAATAAGTGCTTTCTTTGGGTTGCAAAATGAATGGACCCTACTCTCTCAGAATCTGTGCCACTGCCGGTAAGAATCTGTAGCAGTGGGAATATTTAAAGTCCATTATTGGCAATCAGAAATATTATATAGCAGATTACAATGGGAATCACGTTTTCCTCTGTCCTCATTCCCACAGCTGTGGGAAATCGTAGTGTTCTTCTTGATAGCGATAGCAATTTGTAATGGGATGTATCTGAAGCAAGATTTTATTTTTTATTTTTAAAAAGGTCTAACATTTGAATAGTTTAACAACTTTTTTTCCTTTAAAAACAGACACCCATCCACACATGCTTTCAGCTTTATAGAACAAAAAACAATGTGGACTTCTGGAGACACCATCTCCAACTCTGATTTCAAGCAGGTCACCACCAGGTCAAATGTAGTTCTCTCAGTTGATGTCCAATACCTCAGTCTCTGGCAGGCCAAACTTAGTCTTGTACTTGTCAAAGAGTCTAATCAGAGAGCTCACATACATGCAGTGATAAAAGTCTATCTCCTTCTGGCTCGGATGGTCAACTTTAGGAACGGTGATAGGCTCCCCAACTGAAATGAAAAACAAAATCCAGAACATTAGACAGTTTCTCTCCCAACAGAGGGTCTGAGGTTTCTGCATTGTCTAGACTCCGATCTATGCTGGAGTTTTGCAATGGTGTAGCTACACTTGTGCAACCCCAGATGTAGATGCCCTGCAATGGTGTAAGACAGGGCTTGCACCAGAACAATTTANCTGGCTAATAGCCATTTATGGACTTAGCCACCATGAATTTATCCAGTCCCCTTTTAAACATTGTTATAGTCCTAGCCTTCACAACCTCCTCAGGTAAGGAGTTCCACAAGTTGACTGTGCGCTGCGTCAGAGTGCAAGTCACACTGGCACAATCCCTGGTTTCCAGTGGTGCAGAGCATGTCTTTAGTAGCCAGTTACAGTGGTTGTAGCAGAATCAAAGTTACACCAGTGCAAACTTTGCTGCCAATGCACCAGAGGGTGTAGCAACTTCTGCTGTTACAGACCGGCAGTAACTTACTACCCCTTCAAGAGTAAGGAGGAGGAATTGTATCTTAGCAGGATGTCTCAGGAATACAATGCCTCCTGGTGCAATGCCTGGGGTAGTGCAGCTTTTCCATTACCCTGTGCTGAAAGGTATAATCTAGCTCACTGAACTGTTCCTGGGTGGTCCATGCCAAATATATTGATCTTCTGCACTCTGCGGAGTTGGCTATTGGTTCATGTGCTGTTCTTATCACAAAGGGAGATGCTGCTTTACAATACTGTAAATAAGATATCCACATAGGATCCACGTGGAGAGAAGGGGGACAGAGTAAGGAAACAATGATAACTTTGGACTGTCTGCAGAGCTTAGGCAATTGCCGTAGGATGGATTTTTCATTCACTGTGGATCCTTTAAGAGGACTGCAAGAGTCTCCGTTTCTGCTGTAATTTTTAAAACGGATGAATTCGAGACCTGACATACCAGCTGCAGTAAGAGAAACCCTGCATAGAACTGGGCTGTTTCTCCCTTCGGAAAAGCTTGGTGCTTTGGGAGGCGAGAACAAAGAGGGGGCTCAGTGTCAGAACACTCAGTCTGGAGTGGGATCCAGACACAGATCTGGATTCCAGAGAGCGACCCAGTGTAACAACTTCTGCTAAACCAACATGGTAACGGCAAGAAACTCAGTCTTAGAAGGATAAAAGGCTAAGTTCACCCTGCTTGAATCTGAGCCTTTGGATACAGGGAGTCTAGTTATCCTAACCTCAGCACAGTCTCCTAAACCAGCCTCTTCTCCAGCCCAACAGAACAGTGCGGTGCTGTATGTCATGGACATGTTCAAATCCAGTGCCTACCAACAGTGGTGATGGGCTTGGAATAAGGTAGCAATCCCCAGGTGTTGGAAGAGAAAAGGCCACGGCCATGGAATATGCACGGAGCAAAACCAATGTATTTCTGAAACTTCTTCTGGACCCATCTTCCCCAGGAGCCCTCCTCGAAGATCACCTGCTTGTAAACCTCGTTCTCGCCAAACGAATACACCGGGACCAAATCCGCTCTACAAAGAAAGAAACAAGACGTGAGTCAAAACCTTCCGGAGGCTGGAAATCAGCTTCTAGGCTCAATGCCAACAGACACATGCCTGAACAAAGAAGAGCAGCAGAAGAGGCTCCGGCTGATTTTCTGCACGCTGTATTCACTGCAACTTTGCCTGCAACATCCAAAACGAGCCTTCACTATTGCTAGGAGCTACTATGGTTTGCAAGATGCAATACGTGCCAGTGGGTGCCCCTGTCAGTTGTACAAATCATCAGAAGACAGAGTCTAAACTAGAGAGGGAGGATGGGATTGTGATTAAGGCACCAGACAGACTCAGGAGATCCGGGTTCAATTCCTGGCTCTGCTATAGATTCCTTGGGCCAATCGTTTAATGTTTCTCATCCGTAAGGAAGGATTTCCCCCATTTTTCTCCCACGCTTTGGCTTGTCTCTTCAAATTGCAAGATCTATGGGGCTGGGACTGCCCATGTCTATGTACAGTGCACGGCATGCCTAGCACAATCATCTCAGCTAGGGCCACTAGGCGTTACCATAATACAACCCTCAAACCAGAAAAAAGATGAGCTATCCACCCATCACTTACAGAACCAGAGCTGCATGGGCAGGGCTGAAGCAAGCACCTGAACTGCCAGTTTCATATAGGTGCGTACACACAAAGTTAATCTGGTTCCTATTTCAGGGGTGGGCAGAACAATACCGTGGAAGTGGAACAAAGTAAAGGACAATAAGAGGCTTTGGAACAGCAGAGTCTTACTGCACTTGTGCAGATGGCACAGTGGCAACTGCAGATGTTGCAAAAGCTGTTTTATATTAAAGCAAGAACAAGGGAAGCTGGCACAAGCGAAAGATCTCCACTACCCTAGGCCAGTTCCTTCTACTGCAAACTGCTCCATGTACACACAGCCCCAAAGGGAAAGGCAAGAAGCAGCTCTCATGCCTAAAATCCTGAAATCAGGCATACAGAATATGGGAAGAGTGCAACTGTATCAGAAGGAAAGAGTGAATCCAAGGAGTTCACTGCTTCATGTAATGACTGAGGGAGAGCGTAAGGGAAGGGGCTGTTATAAATCTACTCCCATAGATGTGCTGGAAATTGAAGTGTTATGGATTAGAGCTGATTTCTCCTTTACCCGTGTCGTAGAGCCAGCTTCACAAATCCCTTCCGATTTTTCAGAGTCACCGAGTTCTTCCCCGGCATGCAGTTCAGGGACTCCGCAGCTCCTCCCACCACAATGACAATTGCATTTCCACTGCCGTTCTTGGACAGGATGTAATCTATGCTGTCGCGGTTCACAGGACAGATACCTGAGCATTCCAGGAGAGAAAAATCTGGCTAGGAATTACTGAAGACTTGCCGTTTGCAGTGCAGAAGATGAGTGGGTAAGGAGACACATTTGGTTTTGAAAACACAAAGCTCTGCACAATCCCCAACTTTTAAAGAGTATCTCCCCCCATCCCCCAGGGTGAGAGATGGCACTTATTCAATTCCAGCTGTTATAGACCAGCTGGACGGTCCTAAATAGGCCAACCATCCTCCTAACTTAGAAAGGAAATCCCCACGGACCAAAATGAACTCCAAAGATTTTTAAAGCCACATGGGTATGCTGAGCTCAGCACTGCAACACCTAAGTGATTTAGAAACCTAAAGCTCATTTTCAAAAGGGATTTAAGCACTTAAGCATCTAAGTTCCATTGATACTGGATGGTATTTAGGCTCCTCAGTGCCTAAATCCCTTTTGAAAATATTTTCACTCCTAAATCAGTTAGGTACTGCAACCCAGAGCACAGCAATGCCCAAATACCCTTAAAAAGTCGAGCCTAAAACCTATAGATGCGGCACTAATCTTACATCAGTACAAGGCCCCTAATCCCACCAGCCTTTTGCGATTATAGGACAATTGCTCTGGCGCGTGGGCACTGAACGTTACCCTTCCAGTTGGTAGTATGGGTCACTGGTGTAGTGCCAGAACTGCTAGCATGTAAGGGCTCACTTCTGCACTCAGAGATGAATGCCCATTTGTCTAAGAGCCATAGGGCTGTCTAATTTAAGGGAGAAATCCTGCCCCCCCATTTTGTAGCACTAAGTAGTTTTACACTTATTGAAGGGAGAAAATTTGAGTGCTCAGTCAATTTAGCAGGATTTTCTGAATATTTTAACGGCTGTGTAATGGTTTTCGCTGGGGGGTAGCGTGTGAAACCATGGAGAGACAGGAAATCGTGGGGAAAGAAATCTCATTTCCCTGGAAAGATGCTTTCATGTTGCATTCTGGGGTGGAAAGCAAGAAATGCACAGTGCACCTTCACACTGGGATCTCTTTATTCCAGTGTCGGTTAGCCAAAGAACTAGCACATTTTTCTAACACTGCACTTCAAAGTGGAGAGTGCTAGAAGTTAAAGCAAGCTAGACACTTTGTTCTGCTCTCAAACTAGAAAGTATGTATGGTGAAAAAGTACTCGGGTGGTGCCTTCATTACTGTAGCATAATTCTCCCAAGAACCCAGTACTGGCAAAGATGAGGGTACAGTCTGCAGGAGAGTAGGTGAATACCATCCATTATACAGCCCTACAGGGGGCATAATGCTTTACAGAATTAGTGCCAGGCTTGGCTCCAAGGAGCTTAACATTCCAATCAGAAGTAGAAAAGGAGGATTTATTTTCCAGGTTTATTAAATATCATCACTTAATAATTGACAATGCCAAATATATGCCAAATAAATGCAGTATATTCTCAGATTCCTGAAACACAGGGATTTTATGGCAAGGTTATTCTCACAAACATCAACAGCCTAGAAAAAAAAAAAAGTGTCCTTGTTCCTAAATTAAGTTTCAGATACACTAAAACAGTACACAGTCAAATGACTCCTACTTTCCTGAAATCAGCGACAGCTTTCTCACTAGAACCTACAACATACATGATTTAAAGATTGGAATGAATGAGATGTATTAGTGCAACATAGGAAGATCAATTTCACTGGTTAATTCCCCCAGCCCCATCTAAACGGAAAGACAGCTTCCTTTTGAAGGGAAAAGCACTTGATGGAACAGCTGCAAGCTGAAATACCACCATTACCTAGTCTATCTGTGGTAGGTCGCTAACTAGTGCATATGACATGCAGGTTAGCAAGAGACCATCCCTCCTTGGTAGCAAGCCATGGGGTGACTCTACCCCACGGTGCCTGCCATGGTCTGTTTGTGTGCACTCTACTGGGTGGGTGTGCGCACGCGTGTGTGCGCGCGTACACACACACACAATTTGTTGCAGTGCTTGGAGCTAGCCCTCTGAAAAAAACGACAAGATAAAAGCACATGAGCAACCTATTAATGCGAATCACCACATTGCACGTGGACAGTCCATGGCAGGCTAGATTCATACCTCCAGCTTGCCACAAACTAACTGTTCAAGTGTAACCTCACCACAGCCTACCGCCACACAGAGCATGTCTGAGTCATTCCAGAGCTAACCAGTCTCCTTCCTAAGCCAAGTCTACACTACACACGGATTTCAGTAGAAGTACGTTGCTCAGGGGTGTGGTTTTCACACCTCTGAGCAACATAATTATATTGACGGTAGCCCCCTCCGGAGACAGCGCTGTGTTGGCAGGAGAGTTTCTCCCGCCACCACAGCTACAGCCTCTCGCAGAGGTGGAGCAACTACTATGGGAGAGCGCCCTTCATCAAAGCGCTACAGGAGCGCAGCGGCACCAACATCGCTTTTGTAGCATAGACCTACCCTAATATTCCTTTCCTGGCCATCGGAGTTAATAGTCCACGTTTCCCCCTTAAAGACAGACTACCAATTTTCTAGCGCCTTTTTGGTAATTACTGTAAATGTAATAGGACTGAGAAGCAAAGTTAACCACAGTACTAAAATAATCAAGCACTACAGAGAACACTTACGTTTGCTAGACATAAATTTGGCCTGTTTTTTCTCACCACCTCCAAATGCTCAATAGATCTTAGGAGATGGAAGAGGCTTATTGTATCCTTTAGCCCACATCCACTGGTGCCACTGCTAGATTGCTCACCTGCAGTGTTTCTTAGCACTATGGCAAGATAAGGGCTTCAGCGCGCCTTTGTCTTTCTACTAAAATAAACCAGTCTCAGCCGCTCCAGCAGGCGAGCCGAGAACAAGCTGAGGCAGAGGAGATTCTGGAAATGAAGCTGAAAANGGGGGGGGGGGGGGGGGGGGGGGGGGGGGGGGGGGGGGGGGGGGGGGGGGGAGGAGAAAGACAGAATCTGGAGAGTGGCTAGGTGGGGAGAGGGAGACACAAAGGAGTGGGATCTTTCGCTCTTACCGCCAGACATTAAGTAGTCCCTCAAAATAGGCATTCTAAAGTTCCCAGCTAGCGTAGCAAGGTACGGTCTGATCCCAGGAAACTTCTGGCCAACACCAGTGGCTTCTGTGCTGAAGTTGCAGAATGCACCCAAGCCCATGATTCCATGTGGGTGGTAGCCAAATATGTAATTCCTGTTGGTCAGCAGATTGTGGGTTTTAACCAGCTGAGAAAGAGAAAGGAACGTAAAGTTAACACAATTGTTTAAGACGCCAGCGAAATTGCATGCAGAAATTCTCTTGCACGAGACAACATAAGGCCAAGAGAAAAGGAGGTTTTGAAAAATAAGTTTGACACTAAATTTTGAAATCTGCAAAGCGTCAGTGCCCAATTCAACCAATGCTGATCTTCTGATCCCAGCCCAGAAATTTACCTCCCATCACCAACCACCAAGGAAATACAGGACATGCCATCTTGAATTCACTCGGGATGGTGGAAATGAATGAGAGAGATTCAACAAGAAAATCCTTTTGGCTCCCTACAGTTAAGAGGTAAATATTGTATGAATCTGTGTTCCCTATCATGGGACCACACGCTCACTTTGCCACGTTTAAGGGAGCGATTGGGTTTCAGCAAAAACCATTTCCCTTCAATGCCCTTCCTGCCATCCCTCATGTCCTGAAATCCTATTCTTTGCAGTCCTGGAAGCAGAGGCTGTATTTCGTGCCACAAAGCCCTTTAGACTGAACTATTGCACAGGAACTAGGGAAAACCATTTCCTGTATTCGTTACCTGTAGCTGCTAGTAAAATTAAATTGGCTGAGTACCGAATGCAGGCTCTGACTCCCTGAAACCCACATCTGCTGCTTTGCGCTTCTAGAGCAGTTTACATTTATTCACCTCCCCAAATAAGCAGCCTCAACATAGTTTGCGCTTGATTGGCAGCAGACATTTTCTGTAACATTTTTCTTCCCATGTTAGTGAGATCTTTACTTTCCTAAGTGATCCCATCTTTCCCCAACTCTTCTAAAATGCCAAAAGTGGGTGCACAAGGCCTTCATAACCAGTGGCTGGCACTGGTCAGTTCCTGGAGGAACTGTACAGGAATCCAAGTGACAAGCCTTTTTGATTCAAGGTTGTGCGAGTTTTCTGGCCATTTGAAAATAGGGAGAAGAGACTGGCACAGAATCAATCCCTCCCGGACAAATTCAAATTTCATCAGCGCGTCTTAGTTCTCAGCCACACATAGCAAAACAAAGTGCAGAGAAAAATCCACGGCCTGCCTGAAGCCATGCCAGTTGCAAACTGGTTTCACTTACTCAATGACCCTGCTACCATTTAGCACACAAAACACCCCCATGAAAAGCCATCTGACTGGGAAAGGAAATCAAGTAACTGTCACGCAGTTCAGTGACCCTGTAATTACAGCATAGGAGTAACTGCATGTCTCTGCATCTGGGAGTGACCGTCTCTGCCATTAAAGCCTGGATACCTTATACAAGCTATCAGCTGGTCTTTCACAAGGCAGAACAGGGATCAGTGACTACAATTCCTTGGTGGATGCAGGAGCAGAGAGACTGGCTTTGTTTCAGATGGTGCATTCAGAATAAGACTGTACAGATTCTGCCAGGTTCCAAAAAGGCAGAAACTTTAGCTGCTCTGTTGTAGTATATGGTACAACACACCACAGTCTAAATTTTGGCCTCAGATATCTACATGCATCTTGCATTAAAGTCAGTTTAATGGATTAACTTCAGTGGGAGCTGCACTCATGTATGGGTACTGTGGTAGCACCCAGGAGCCCCAGTCATGAGCCAGGATACCATCGTGCTAGGTGCTGTACAAACACAACAAAAAGACAGTCCCTGCGCCAAAGAGCTTACAAATCTCTCATGTCCAAAGGCAGAATATGGCCCTTAGTATACATATATAATAAGTTATATTTGAAAGAGCAGAGAAACTTTCAAAAAAACCTGATAATGTTGCACCATCATAGCTGATTTACGCCAAGAAGTTTATTGGTGATATGACAACATGGCTCAACTAAACTACAAAGCACCGAAACGCATCTCTGTGGGCCTAATGTGTTGTAATAAATCTAATGCCCTGGCGTTTGTATGCACATGCAATAGGTTGTATTTGAAAGAACGCAGAAACTTTCCAAATATCTGGTGAAAGTAGGTTTGCACCATCACAACACATTTTAAGCAAAGAGATTTCTAGGCAATAGAAGTCAAGTCATGTTGTCCTGAATTGCCAAGATTCCAGATCACCAAAAAGTACCTAATACATTGCAATTGATCAAGTGCCCGGGAGTTTGAATCAAACAGGAAGGTAGTCTCAAAAACAAATCTACCACACAGTAACATATTTGTTCTGAAAAAAAAACAACACCACCACATGAATGATACTTCAGCAGGTTAAATGTATGGATCATCATCTTCCCCAGGGACTTACTCTCTTTGTAACAGTTACACGGTTATAAATTCCGTGGGACTAATATCCCAGGAGCATTATAAAGATGCTCAGATATTTATTACATTATGGTAGCAGCCACAGTTCTTGAGCAGGAGGGGACCCTGTTTTGCTAAGTGCCATCCCCATGCCAAGATTCAAAAACTTATTGCTTTATAAATTAGGGCAATATGTTTTCAGGGTTTCCCCCCTTTTCAATCTCATGAAAAGAAAAGCCAGCAAGATGACACAAAGCAACTCTGTTTTCCTTCTCTGGAGGAAAAAACCCCAAAGGTCTGATTTTGAGCCCCCATAACGACAATCTCTAGATGAGCTTTCTGAAGAGCTCAATTAGTTATGGTTTGTACTGCAGTAATACTCCAGATCCTCAATCACAGACCAGGATCCCATTGTGCCTGGTGCCGTACAAACCTAGAACAACAAGACAATCCCTGCCCTAAAGAGCTGCTTATATTATAGCACTCACAATCTTTGAGAATCAGGCACCATGTGTTTTTAAAGCTAAACTATTTCATGTCTCATCAGCAGAGAAAGAAATGGATGCAATCTTTTTGCATTTAACTCCATTACTGAACAAAGTGCTGTGCATCATTAATTGGCACTGTAGTGCATGTTCTGCCACCTTGCTTTGTTCCAGTACCTGGACATAGCAGGAAGGACATTCCACATCTTTATGGCTTTGGGATGCAAGAAAGTCACGGGCCAGACCAAGAAATGGAAACTGCTTTTCAGGAGTAGCAGGGATAACTAAATGGAGGGGAATGGGTGGAGAGAGAGACTGAACATTCAGTTATGGATAAAATAGCAGTACCCGATTTCTCTCACCCTAGTACTGGGGGAGGGAGACAGGTAGCAAGTAGTGACTAGTAGGCCTGGGCAAGGAAGGTGGCCACAGTACACCTGCAGTTTGGTTTAACCAGCCTCAGAGTCTAAGTTACATGTAGTACATTTATTAATAGCTGTAGAGCCTTAGACACTCTGCAGTTAAAAGGGTGAAGAAGTTTTAAACATTGACTTAGATGAATCTGATTGTCCCTTTGCAGCAGTACAGGTCTGTCGCATCTTAGGCGCATTTAACATGTGCGATTTCAGCTTTACGCGGTCAGCAAAAACAAGAAAAAAAACAAAAAAAGAAAAACAACAATTTAAATACTGTTTCTGCAGTGCGGGTGATTCTGCCCGCCATTACACTCAATGTAATTTTGACTATACACGGTTTTCGCTTTAGGCGCTGACGCGGAACGTAACCCCAGCGTAAGGTGAGACAGACCTGTACAAACAACTAAGCACAGCTTTCTCCACTGCTGGAGTAGTCTAGATCGAGGAGCACAGGGAAGCAGGACTCAGATTCCATTGCCAGCTCTGCAACTAACTTTCTGTATGACTTGGGGCAAGTTATTTGATCTCAGTTTCCTCAGCTGTGAAGGGATGGGGCCCATACCTCTCTCAGGAGTAAGGCTGCTCTGGCTTACAGCTCAGAGACCTAATTAAAGATGCTGCAAGGTCTGGGTTACCTTTCTGCATTCTAATAATGCATATGCAGAGCCTGCCCCTTCTATATGCCTCAGTGACCACAGCGAGAGGGGAGAGAGCCAGTTCATCCCAGCAGCTGTACTTTGTCACCCTGAATCCCACGTGCTTGTGTTTATCCCGAGAGGTCACTTTAGGAGGGAGTTCACACCCTTCGGGGCTCTGAAAGCCGCACTCTACAGCGGTGTCTGTTTGCCATTGGACTCTAATCTGTCAGGGCTTCCACCGGACAGGAGGCCCTTTTGCAACCCTGCCAGCCTTCTGGAGGCTGAAGCAGCAATGAGGAGTGTTCAGTTACTCCCTCTCCCCCGCTTTCTCAGAGCATTGTGAATGGGCTACAGAAACCCCACGGGTATGTCTACACTGCTGTCACGAGGTGGGATTGCCTCATGTGTGGACAGGCCTGAGCTAGCTGGGATCGAGCTAGCTCACTAAAAATAGCGGCAGAGCTGTGGTGGGACGGGCTAGCCACTGGAGTACAGTCCCACCAGTACTCTGGGTGCATACTTAGAGCGCGCTAGCCCATGCCGCTGCGTCTACAGTGCTAGCGATACCCAAGCTAGCTCGATCCAAGCTAGTGCCAGTAGGCCTATGCATTCTGCAGTCACACCTCCCGACAGCAGCGTAGATGGCCACCCAGAGACGAGTGCAAGCCATGTGTGGCTATGATGTGCCGCAGATGGACAGGCATTCCCCACAACCCCTCCAGCCTGGTGGACGTCTGGCACATGAGACAACCTTGTCAGAAAACTACATCCTCCCCTTATCTCCTCCTTAACTTAACACAGCCCACTGCCCTGCCTTTGCGCAGCATCCCAGAAGGATGGGGCAGGCCAGCCAGTTACTTCTGTGGTACCTGCTGAGGGGGTAGGTGCCAGTTTAGTGAGTTGTATCACTGAGCAGCCCACGACCACGACGCTCTTAAAAGCTGTACCCCAGAGTGATGTGGCATTTCCAGCAAAGCAAGGGGGCTTCTAGAGAGGAACACTCAGGCAGAGGGCGGGGAGAGAAAATCCAGAATTATTATAATTAAAAGAACAATTGCTTTGGAAGCATGATAAATGCTCCTGTGTCAGGGCTTCAGCCAACCCTGTACCTGGCAGAGGCTAGAAAGAAACTTTTCCTGGGCACAAGTTACCCAGGAAGAATTTCTTGCACCTTCCTTTAAAGCCGCCATTGACCACTGTTGGTGGCAGGACGGTGGACTAGATGGACCACTGGTGTGAGCGTGGCATTTCCCACAAAATCCTATAGGTGATTAAGCCAGCTGATTAAGAGGGAGAGTAGTCCCTAACTACCCATGGTTTTGTTTTCCCCAGTACACATACTACTATAGTATGGAGATCCTAAAGCTTCCCTGGTGTCCCCCTTCAACACCTCACTCCCCGCTCCCTGTGAAACCTTCCTCCTCTGCTTATTTTACAGCCCTCACTAGGAGAAAGGTGCCCTAATGCAAAGTTCAGCAGCACGAAATCCATGCTTCCCCTTGCCTCACGCTGTTCAGCGGTTACCCACGAGTGATATTTAAAAAGGGTTACCCCCAGACTGAAGCTACGACCTTCGGCCCAGTGCCCTGAGGCTGGACTTTCCTCCCCACAGCTAATAAAGCTGCTGTGAACGCGACTCCTGGGTGCACGAGGAGCTGTTGAGTTTGACACCGCGACAGAGCATGCACAAACAGAAGTGGAAGTAGCCATAGTAACGGGACACACAGTCCAAGTAGAGCGCCTGAACAGCCTAGGGTCCAAGGGTTTGAACACCATCCAGACCTAGGAAGAAATAGGGCTCGCCCCAAAGCATTGACTGTCCAAATTTATTTGTAGACCAAGGGTACATCTACCCTTTGAGTGGTGGTAGCAATGGTGTGATGGGCCAGCTGCCTCTAGTTTACACCTAGCATGTCAGCCAGATACAGGCTTGGGGCCAGCTAGCCGCTCCCACTCCTCACACCACCACACACTATTGTTAAGCCCACTAGATCAGACAGTGGGTCTTACCCCTCATCTGGTTACATCTGCTTGAGCTGGAATTTACACCTCCAGCACCACGTGGAGACATACCCCAGGAGTGAAGGAAAGGAAGGCAGCTACAAGCCAGGGGTGACTGAGCACAGGGCTAGTTCTTGTTTGTATTTATTCCTCTTTATGCTGGACCAGCAGGAGGCGTTGGGTAAGTGGGGGGGTTAGAACAAGCGAAGAGAGAGCAGGGGTTGGTGGGGGCAGGGAGAACGATGCAGGCAGTGCGAGGACTGAGGCAGAGGCTGGCACAAACAGCCGATGAGCAGAGAGTAAAAGCCATCTGAGAGCTCCCAGTGCCGCATGCAGGCTGCTGACATGACTTGGGTCCAAGGTGTCTGGAGCAAGCGATACCAGCTGGGCATCTCCCTGCCTCACTGGTGCCGGGAATGCCCCTCGTATCCCCAGAGGCTGGAGTTTGTCCTACCTTGCTTCCTCCATAGCCCAATCCCCTGACGCGGGGTGGGAGTGCTAGCTACCATTTTCGCAGAAACACCCGTCTATTCCGTCTCAGCAGAGGGGCTGGAGGTTATTGAAATTAGAGATTAAAGAAGATCTGCGATGTCTAGTGCAGGATGCAAGAGCCCCTGCTTCAATTTTGCTGCTGCAGACCAGCTTGGAAGGAAGGAAAATACTCTTCTGTAGGCCAACTAGGCCAGCCAGATCAAAGGGATTTGGGAGCAAGCTGGAAAAGCTCTTACAAGCCTCATTTGGCACAAATGGTGCAAGGCTGCCTGTAGCTACCTTTGACTCTGCTAGCAAGCTCGTTGTCAGGTGCTTATTTGAAAATAATAGTATTAGGCAGAGGCTGTTTGCAGCTACACTCTTTGCTCCTGAATGGCTTCAGCAGAACTTTAAATAGCCAGCATTAAACTATACACATTCAGCGTTTTAACGGTGCATCTCTTCTGACCAAGCAGGCACTTTATAAAGCTGAGCACTATAGGGTTCACGTGCGCAAACACTGGTTCACATTCACAAGCACTGCAGTGGTTCTCAGCCACGGGTACATAGAGGTCTTCCAGAAGATACGTCAACTCATCTAGATATTTGCCTCGTTTTACAACAGGCTACATGAAAGCACTAGTGAAGTCAGTAAAAACTAAAATTTCATACAGACCATGACTTTGTTTATACTTCCCTATATAGTAGATCAGGGTTTCAAAACCTGAGGGGGTCATGATTTTTTTTATAATTATGCGGTAAGCAATTTTTCAGTCATAGTGCACTATGGCACTTTTGTACGTGTGTCTGATTTTGTTAGCAAGTAGTTTTTAAGCGAGGTGAAACTTGGGGTACACAAGACAAAGCAGACTCCTGAAAGGGGTACAGTAGTCTGGAAAGGTTGAGAGCCGCTGGTTTAGAGAGATACAGTGCAAGTGTTGATGTGCACCAATGCTGATTTACAGGGAATGTTCCGGAGTGAAATGAAGACCTTTACTTTATGACACAAGACAAAGTTATGCAACCATCAGTAGATTGTAATTATCATAACTAGATAAGCAAGCAAGGATTAGCAGCGCACGCTTGGTAAGTGGACTCTAGAATACAACAAAGCACAGTCTGTTGCTGTCTAGAACCACTAGACTAACAGATACAGGTAACTATTAGTCACAGCACCTGGTCCAGATGGACATCAAAGGTTAGGCCTCGTATAGACCTTATCTTGACTGAGACACCCCAGGCTGCAGAACTCCAGAAATTGTCCTGGGACTGCAGTTTACCTACATTGCTGAGCTTGAAGAACTCCTACTTCCCGGGCCAGACACTAAGTCGTAGCAGACATAAGCCTTACTAAGCCAACGGCTTCCTAAGCTTATTTCTGCCCCACTAACTGATGTTATTCTGCTCCCTTACATGCTAACCTCACTACATATATTCCCTACACCTTTGGCAGCAGGTCAGTTTTGTATCCAGCATGATCTTTAACGGAAAGAGAGAAAGGACACAGGATTCATGTCTAGCTTCCTCTGCTTCCCAAGCCTTGGCCGTTTCAAAATACAGCACCTCTACTATGTGCATCTTGCAGCACAGACAGCCTAGTGACCAAGCCTCACTTCTCAGAGACTTACGGTACTAGAGTTTGGTCTCTTATGCCTAAGACTTCATAAGTGCTACACAAGAGATGCAACAGTCCACAGCCACGAGTATTCCTCTCAGCAGCATAGCAAACTTGGCTACAGGGCTGGCCAAAACCCAACTAGAACATGACTTTGGCTGGCTTCCTTGCTAATTCACAAAAGGTTTTACCCTCCCCAACCCCCATTATTGGAGTTAGCCAGGTTCTCCTGTAGCGTGCTCCTGCACATTCACAGACCCAACTGAGTGGGCTCTTCAAGCACTGTTCATGTGCTTTAAAAATTTTGGATTACAGTAGCAGCTAGAGGCATCATTGTGCTAGGTGCTGTACATACATAGTGGGAAGTAGGAGGAACCCCAGCCCTAAGGAACTTGCCACCTAGAGAGACAGGATATGTAAAGAATGGGGTGAGGGGGTAACACAGCAGAGGCCAAAAACAGAAGCACGGCGCTGAAGTGGCTCTGTGACCGTCACTGTGTCATGACAAAGCTGGGGGTAAAGCCGAGATCTGGCCTCAGTCCTGTACCTGAACCACTAGATCACACGCCCTCCATTTTATACCTTGTTTCTAGTGCCAGATACCCAGCTTAGGAATACTTCATTCATCCCAATTTGCTTATGGCAGAGATACAAGTGTGATGGTGGGATGGGCAGTACGTATCCCCCCAGGGGGGATGCAAACACTTTACATGGTTATGCACTTTAAGCAGGTTTGCTGTTACATAGAAGTGTTTAGTACTACCGCACCTTTCACGGCTACAAAGCGAACACGTGGGTAGGTTGTGTAGATCAGAGCAGCAGAGATGCAGTAGGAGAATTAAACACTGATTGTCAGCTGGAGGCAGACGCTGAAGATTACACTGTTGCTAAATGATCATGGGAAAGATTCATAGGGGGCAAAGTTCTGCATCTCACAGTGTGATTTCCCTTCCCGTCTCCACCTTAATTAGGCAGCACGAGGGATTCTTGGACCCCTACTATCTCCCTTGTGCACGTCACCCAGTAAGTGGCTGTGCAAGGGCTGAAAAAAAATGTAGACAGCACTTTCTCATGGCATATTTGCCCCCCAACATCCCTCCTCTGAACTAGCTAAAGCGGTTCACAAGCCAGGGGGTCAGTTTAGGGAGTCACAAGCCTGAGTCGCTGGTTTTAAAGCCATTAGCACCCTTGCTGACAGGTTTTTAATACTGTAGGATTTGAGCACCTTCCAGTAGGATATTTGTACTTCCTCCTACTCCCAAGCAGCCATGGGATCAAACGCTGTCCTAGCTCCTGATGCTTCCCAAGCCTACATCCCTTATGTGTCAGGACTCAGCCTCGCTGCTGGCACCTTTTTATGCCCCTCTCCCTGGTCGCACGCCCCTCCCTACAGGTATAAACGCCATCTCACATGGTCATTCCTGCCTTTTAAATGCAGCCTCCTGTCCGGATCAGGAGCACGAGCTCGGCTGTCACTATTGTTCAGCCACGTGGTGACAGGCAGCCCAGTGAAGTATTTCAGTGGCAGCAGTGGGACCTAGACCAACACTGAGCAAATTTTAATCGGATTCCAGAGAATGTGGTTAGAGAGTCAGAGCTGGCTCCTGCAAGCATTTTCAAAGGAGGCAGTAGCTGGTCTGGTATCACCCATAGGCTGACCGGAGAGTATGGCTTACACAGGAGCCGTGACACCATAACACATGTGAGTCCTGCCATTCATGACATGTTTAGCTGCTCAATACTTAGAGGAACTGGTCTCAGACCCGCCATACCCAAGGTAACCCACCACCCGCCCCATCAGCACCCAGCAACTCTTTAATACATACATCTTACATTTATATAAAGCCTTCCAGCCTAAAGCTAGAGTTTGCTGAACTCCCCCACCGCTGATGGCTGTGCCAATTAACCCAGGTTCTAATTAGAATCACTGATACGGACTTCTGCAGATCACACTCAAGTGCACTTCTGGCTAATTTTAAAACACCGACCAATCCCTGCCTGTCCTACGCAGGTTTTTAGGACATGGTAGTTCGCACCTTAACTCCGCCTATGCTGGCTCGTCACCATTGCCAACACCAGCCTATCTGCTCTGATGGGAAAGCGGACACTTTCTAGGCAGTAGATCCAGGAGAGAACAGGGGTGTTCTTACCCACTCAAGTTAATCAGGCCCACTACAATATTAGCCGTTTACAACACCATGGTATGCTCCTGCCTCTCAGAGTTAGTAGCTAGGGGTAATGTCTGCACCAGCCTCGGGAAAGCTTTCCCTCCAGTGCTCAGCGCTTCAGCTTCACGCCGAGGCTCTGCGGTTTTAAGGCCAGTCTTCCAGCCATGCTCAGAGCATGTCTATGTGACTAACATTCTGGGGGCTGTGCACAGAACACAGCTCTTTTGGGAAGTGGGAATCCCCAGCCTGGGCAGCATGGAGGGAAGGACACTTGCTATCACCAGTGGAGCTAAGCCAGCAGCAGTGGGAAATGATAACCAGGCTCCTAACAGACAAGGCCACAGAGTACCAGGAGTACTGGAATATGGTTCTTGCTTAAAAGGTACACATGGTTTCCAACCTCTGGAGAGAAAGGGCTAGTTGTGTTGGCTGTTCGATAGCCCCACCCTGCCCGGGGGTGGGGAGGAAGGGCTACAGAAGGCCTTACCCAGTCATGTAAGTAACAGGCGTTTTTCAAACATGCTTCTAAATGTACGAGGGCCATTTGGCAGCCAAGGCACCAGAGTGCCCCTGTTTGTTT
The DNA here is from genome assembly GCA_003942145.1 of Platysternon megacephalum. Classification (NCBI taxonomy): domain Eukaryota; kingdom Metazoa; phylum Chordata; order Testudines; family Platysternidae; genus Platysternon; species Platysternon megacephalum. Next base: position 560,128 of record QXTE01000147.1, read on the forward strand.
CCTTACATGGGACAGCCATGGTCATTAGCTATGTGATGCTGCACAGTGCTAGATAAGCGGGACTTTGTCCCCAGCTCTCTATAGGGGTGGTGGCCCCTGCATTGCCATTGAAATGGGATCCCACCAATGGGAAAGCTCAGGATTCCATGTAGCTGCCTTAGTTACACCCCTATCATACCAGCAGGAGTGTTCAGTCTGACAGGGCTGGGTAGCATGCCTAGACCAGGCATGTGTCCTTATGGAGGGAAAGACAACCAGAGGACAGAGACAGCGCTATGCGCCAAAGACAATAGATGGGGAATCATTTGGATACACAAGAGGGCGCAAGAGAGCCCAGGATGAGAGCTACACATGTTGCAGTACTACAGCCTGAGTAGCTGGCATCATACCAGCATTCCTGCATGATCCAGCGGGAGGGATCTGCGGCCACAGATTTAACAGCCCTGCCTGAAGGGGTCCTGCCCATTTGACGCTTTGGATTTTTGTAAGAGCTGTGCTCTCTGCACAAGAGGCAGGTGTCTGGTGCTGAGACTTCAGGGTGAGAGGACAACCCAGCCAAGACTAAATCCACAGCCAGTGGAGGACGGCCGGAAGTATCGAGCTAATTGCTTTTCCTCTGTTTAATATCCTCTTCCCCCATGCCTGCCTGCTGCATGACATTATCTGTCTCAGATGTTCCGACTCTGTGCTGAATCAGTTGCTGACTTCACGTTCCACTGTTTGTGCAGCTGATAAACAATGCTTCTATAGATTCACCATCTGCAGGTAAGGCCCAAGGACCAGTGAAGTAGCAGTACAAGGTAGCTGCAGGGAGATGGCAAGTCAGCAGGGAGTCTGGAATCCCACAGGAGGTGTTCAACAAGCTTCTACTAGAAAACCCTGGGAGTTACAGTTTTGACAAGTGATTGTTGCTTGATGTGCATAGTTTTGTAGCTATGCTTCTGATTGCTAAGGTCAGCAAGGATCACCATTAAAAAGCCAACAGATCTCATCTAGTCCAAGTATAGGGGCAGCATTCTTCGATATTATTGATGTATGGTATCGGTTAGCAAATACTGGCTTTTTAATAGCTACCACTGCATTCCTAGAATAAGCACCTTGAACAACCTACCCTGCCTCCAACAGGCATTCTGAGAACAGACCTCTTCCCAGCGCCAAGTCCTCTAACTAGCCCCGAAGAGTCCCCAGCTGCACAGCAGGGTTACTTCCATGTATGTTTTCCCATCTCATGCACTTGCCAGTCCTTCCTCTCCTCAAGCAACCAGTCTAGTTGAGTCAGAATTATTAGCTGGGAGACAGGTTGCATGGGGCGGGAAGTGCACAGGCTAGAGGATCAGAGAGCATTTGCTAGATGAAGAAGAGAGCGATTCCACGTCCAAGTCACACCCCTTCCCCAGTGCTGGAGTCCCTCCCAAATTAGCTACAAATACTTGGCCACTGCTGAAGTGGAGCAGGCTGCTATTTCCAGGGGATGCAGGTCCATTTTGTTAGAGATAAAGACCTTTAACTCCAAGACCTTTCCTCAGCTACTACCTACACATCTGCTGACTGCGCTGTGAAGTGGAATCCTGCTAATTCCAAGATCTTGTACTGCAAAGTGGCATACAGGAAGCCTTGAATTCTTTAGTTGTAAAGTGCTATGCTGTAGCTTAATGAAAACTGGCAAGTCTCAACCCTGGCTACCAATAACGTGAACAGCATCTCAGGAGCCCAGAGACAGAACAGCTATTTATTGAGGCTACCATGTGATCAAGCAGGTGCAATAAAAATGATTCTTGCCCCCCTCCAAGGACTTTTTGCATATTGATAATAAAATTAAAGTTTAGAAGTGATCACCCCTTATTCCACCAGGGAGCCTTACGGGCAATGGACTAGATCTTGGTCTTAGGTAGCGTTCTATGAAAAGAAGAGTACAAGATGCAGAGGGGATAGCATTCACTTCACACATGTTCTAGCTGGTGGGGAGGGGTGAAGAGGAAAATCCATTGTTTATAGGATATTCTTGTACCACCAGATTTCTCCAAGGCAAACTGATGCCTTGAGTCAATGGAGTCATCTCAGAAACCAATGACATTCTTATCAGAATTGATTAGGGATGCACCAAGTTTGCAATGCAAACAACAGACTGTTTCAGAGAAATACACATCACATGGTGGGATCCTAAATAAAGCACATTTTCCTATCTTGGTTTTTCAGTTTCAGATAAGGATAAAGTAAGGCCTGTGTACAGAACAAGAGCTGGTTTCCTCATGTCAAAGAGGGGTTGGTTTTTTTTACAACAACCAAGAGGTTACCACAGGACAAATCTTTAAGAGGAACAGAAGAGCCCTTTGTACAGTCAGGAGTAGAGCAAGAAAAGGTTATTTACCCGTATTGGAAAATAGTCTCTGAAGTATCTCCATATGACCCAGTTTCTGACCCACTGGGATCTTCTTCCACCTTGAAAAAAAAAAAAAAAAAAAAGGGAAGAAAGTGCAGTTTGAGAATATCAGTAGCAGTTTGGAAGGTCAACACCACTGATGCCCATTAGAAGATCTCAGGACAGCACAGATGCCCTACAGCCCTGGGAGGTAGAGACTTGCACAAAGCATGTTAAGGCCTCGTTTTCAGAGGTATGGAGCACCTGCACCTCCCCTTGGCTTCCACACTTCTGAAGAAAGTCAGGCCTCAAGCAACAACTGCATAGCAGAGTTGACAACTGAACCCAGAAGTCCCCAAGTTCCAGTGCCATGTAAACACTAGAACTGAAAACAGGGATTTGTAGTATCAAGACATCCATGTTTACCATATTTTGCCTCAGTTTCTTCCCCTGAGAAAGTCCCATTAGCTCAGCCAGAATCTTTTTGCATTGAAAGCTATGTAGAGTTAAAGTCTGGCTGAGACATTAAGTCTTTAATGCCTGGTGGTCCTAATTGCCCTCTCTGGTTACAAGAGCCCTTTTTTTCTACTAAGAAAGCTTATAAGCATGGGGGAAACTGTATTCAAGTGTGTCAACTGAAGTAAGCCGATCATTCTCAACTAGTTTCCACAGAATAGTAGGTCAATATACACATCTCCCATCAGACGGGGACTCAAAATAAAACTCCTGACAACATGTGCATCATTAACCAAAGCAGCCACTTGATCTTAACTGTCAAGACTTCAGCTTCCCCCTGGGCTTTTGCCAAGTCAGGTTTTAATTTGGCTTGCAAGATGCAAACAGAGGACTTTGGAATCTTGTAAGAAAGTTTAGGGACAAGTAATTAGCCTGTGGAGCACATTGCTACAAGAGCTTAGTCGGATTTAGAGAAGGTTCTACACATTTATAAGGATAAGAAAATTTGCAGTCACTTCCCAGGACAACAGTTAGGCAGGATATACGGGCTAGTCTACACAGGGAAGTCCGTGCGCACCAAGCTAGGGTGTGAGTTTAAAGCGCATTAGCCACTCTGCACTAATTCCCTGTGTGGACACTCCTGCACACTAACAGTGCCCGCATGTGCTTTAGCGTTGTACACTTCCAGAGTGCATTAGGCTGATGTGCACAGAGGCATACAGTAAGCATCCACACAAAGAGTTAGTGTGGAGTAACTGGTATGCACCAGCTACTGCAGGCTGCCCCCCACCATGTACAGACAAGCCATATTATATGGCAAGCCAGCCACTAACTGACAAGAGTTCTATTCCCCACCCTCCTCCCAACACACAGAAATTTCCATAATTGTCTATTATGAGGAGCCGTGCACATTCTGTGGCATATGGCATTTCCTATGTAAAGCCTCTACCACACTAAGAAGAGGCAGCATGCTACATTCTCTACGACTTACCTTTCTTTGGAGTATTCCAGTCAAACACCAGCCATACCAAGTACACAGCTGCAATCACCCAGCAGTCTGTACAGAGTATGTACATGAGGATTACAGTGCACCCCACACCTGGAGTTGCCAGAGGGTCAGGGAGGAGATAAAAGAGGGGAAAATGGCATTAAAGTCTCATTTTTGCAGAGCGGGTATCTCTATCAGCTTTAACACCCCTTGACTTTTGACCCTGCCATACTTAAGGATTTTTAAACTAAATCTGATTTAGTTGTTACAGATTAGTGACATCACTAAGCCTTCGGTAGGGCTGAGACAAAGCTTCATCCAGAGCAGCCTACTTGAGAGCAGTTACTTCCCTGTCCCTGCCCCAGAGCCCACAGGTTCTCCCTCTACTGCAGCAGGGTCACTGGGCCTCATGCGGAGGAAATTCTGCTGCTGGTTCAATTTTCTTGTGTCACAGGTAAGACTCAATACACTGGATATTCCCCAACATAAAAGTTCCTCTCACACACCCTTGCACCAGGCTGGGACTTGTCATTTAAAATCAATGCTAGCTACTTTTATATTATTGGGGGGGGGGGGGGATTCCATCTATGTCCCGACATGTCTGGGATGAAACAAGAGGAAATTCAGCTGGAAACTCCCAACAGGCAGTATATAGGCAGTGAACAGGAAGTATTTGACAACAGGCATGCTGATGGTGGCTCAAATCAGACTTGGTGAGATGGACAATGCAATCCAGGTGCTCCGAGCAACTAGCCAACTTTGATTTACTTTAATACACCTCTACCTCGATATAACGCTGTCCTAGGGAGCCAAAAAAATCTTACCGCGTTATAGATGAAACCGCGTTATATCGAACTTGCTTTGATCCACCGGAGTGCGCAGCCCCGCCCACCCCAGAGCACTGCTTTACTGCGTTATATCCGAATTCGTGTTATATCGGGTCACGTTATATCAGGGTAGAGGTGTACTAGCGATTATTAATCAAGAAAAAGAACAAATGCTTCTCTTCCTCCCACTCAGAGCTCCTCTTAACTAAGCAGGTATTAAAGCAGGAAGGAAAGGTCTTTGCAGCCGATATGACAGGCGCACAAGTGTCACCTATAAGGCGGCTAGCTGGAAGCATTCCCCAACAGTGAGTTCTACTGGACTGGAATCTCCAGAGAAGAGTCACATTGCAAGAGATCATTAAAAATTAGACTGAACAAAGCTTGGAATATATGCTAAGAAGCAGCCCATCAGTGCTAAGGAGATTGGAAAGACCCATGATTCTATATTCTTAGGAGCGGCTGTCACTAGAAATGCAGATTGGATACTTTTTTTAACTACATTTGGAGCATTCATGGCAAGACATACGTTATCTGCAGAGCACAGACTGTACAGAAGGAAGGTTTTTAAAAGAGATCTGCATCTTTGTGCTCCAATACCTACAGATCAGCCCTGCTTACATGTGTGTAGTAATCCTTCCTATGTGTTCTGTTTATCTAGCAATAGTAAAACCCTGTCCTTAAGCAACAGAGGGAGACCTAACAGGTTTTACCTTAGCTGTTAATGACCATGATTTGATTTCTGCCAGGACAGTTTTAATCAAGAACCTTCATTTTCAAATGAAAGTTATTTCTTACCCATGACAAGGAAAGTAAGGACCCATTGCAGCACAGATATAATCTGAAGTTGCTTCTCTACTTTGGACTTGGACAACCAGGATAAATCCTGCAGAGCAGAGAGGATGCTTGACCCAGTACCTAAGAACAGAAAAATAAAGATAAAAATTACTCTGTACATCCATTTAGAACAAAGCCTCATTTGAAGTGAAAAATATTACAGAAATCACTTCTAGTTTAAGATTACTAAACAGGATTTATGTAGTTTACATTAGTCTCTTGGATGTCATCTCATTAAGCAAAAAAGCCTGAAGGGGAAACCTGTTATTCTATAACTAAACAGAGCTGTTCTATAAATGCTTGCCATGACTGTTACAAAGCAGCAGAAATCCTCTTCAGTGCTCCCAAGTGCAGTAACATGGAGCATACAACCAAAAACCTCTGTAATAAACATTAAAACTCCGGTTGTCCTTTCAGCCTCCCTAGTACTTTGAAGTTTACATTACAAGCCGGTGATGGTCACACTGCAAGGTGTATTAACACATCTAGCGGTTTGCCCCAGGAATCTTTTCCATACCCGACTGCCAATTGCTGGGACACTCTGAGGCCAAAGGCAACTTGCTCAGTTTCCCCAGTTTACAACTTGGGAAAAAACTAATCATATTTGTAATCCTATGCTAGATCAAGCCATTGAGAACTATTCTTAAAGAGACAGTGTCAACTTCATGTTTGACAACAGGCCAATAAACCAAACCACAAAAAGCAAACAATTGCACTACATTAATCACCATCATTCAGACACTTCCAGATTTTTTGCACATTAAAGTTGTTTGTTATTTACAAGTAGAGTTTTGACTCTAAGCAGACAGCTGGAAAGTTACACATTTACAGATCCATCAAGACAGGAAATTCCAAGTGTAAACGAATTTGGCTTCTGGTTAACCATTCACAAGAAGCTTTTAAAGTGTATACTATGCTATTTGTCAGGGTTCAAATTTTTTGCTTGCAGTAAGTACCAATAGGTCTACAAAGCACTGACCAGGAGTGTAAAAGCTGCAGAAGTCAGTGACAGATTACTGGTATAGTATGAACTATGGGGAGAGTTCTACACTACAGCAACATGTGCATGCTTTAACCAAACATTAAGTCCTGATTAGTTTATAAGATAAATGTGGCATGAACAAGTGACAAGCAATATACTGCTAACTACTTCATAGCAGATTTAAACTAAGGCTAGCTGTTCCTTCAGTCTAGAGGCTGCTTGGTGAGCCATGAATACACTTGCAGGTGCTAGCTTTAATATGATTTCTATAAAAAAAATAAATGTCCTGTTTGTTTCACTAGAAGCTTGAGATGTAGCCTTGCAATTAGTTTGATTTAAACCACAAGTGCTATACGCCAATGTTAGCTAGAAGCCCGTGTTAATGCATAAGTCCAAGCACAAGTATCTTTAAGTTTTCCTTTGAAATGAGCCATGCAATGTTATGTGAAGTCAGATTCCATAAGAGGTGAGAAGTGTGTTTGGTGGCACTGAACTCGTCCATAGGGAGAACTAGTATGAGAGTTAGTAATTGGATAGGTAGCTTTCCTCCTATGGCAGGTCACTAGCCTGAAACTAGCTCAGGACGGCCATAAGGCAGACAAGCACTCCGACAGCTTGTGAGAGGAGCCTCTGTTCAGTTCCTTAAGGACAGGTTAGTTCACAGTCTGTACTAATTGGTCCCCTTGCTGGCAGTCCCAGCAGAGGTATTAAGGACTGAATGAGTATTAAGGCACATCAGAGGAACAGCACAGGGAAGGCCATGGGGATGAAGTCTAGTGTAGACTTCAGACCCCTCATTATCCAAGACCTGTGGGGGATCTCCCAATTTACTGGGAGCTGTGTCTAGAAAGACATGGGCGGGGGGAAGAGAGGAGAGAGACAGAACTCAACAGAAGTGTCATTGTCAGGGCAATAGGCATATGACTTTGTAACATCACATATTTACTGTCTAGAAGTATATCTACTGTCTAGGACACACCCCAGCTACACAAGCCCCTCCCCACACAGGGCACCTGTCTCACATAGTACTGGGAGGCCACTGAACCCTCAAGGCTCCTCCTCTTCCCCCCTCTGCAGCTGTCACTGGGGGACAGGATCTCTGCAGCCATCAGGAGCAAGGAAACGAAGCCCCCTGCTCAGTTATGGAGCATGTGCTCCAGCGTCATGGGGGCTGTGAAGATGCCACTAAGGAGTCAATGGCACTTCCCAGGGACTCAGGAAGTCCTAATTGGGTCTCTTCTCCCTCCCCAGCCCAAATGAAGTAGGCATCTGTAGCTCCTCCCATTATTTGTGTTACAGCAGCACTCAGGTTCCAGTCAGGACCCCACTGCAGTAGGTGGTGTGCAAATAGTGGAACAGAGGTTACCACAGGTCACCCAGCAGGTCAGTGATTGAGCTGGGAATAGACTCCCATTTCAGTGCACTGTCCACTGGAGCACCTTGCCTCTGGATGGTCCACCCAGCAAATCCTCTTCAGCCCACATGACTGCGAGGAGGGTGACACTGCTTTGTGGGGGAAGGATTCACCCCACCCACCTCCTTTTGCGGTCATTACTAGACAAATCGGAGGGAATCCTTGTGCTGGAATGTGACCAATCTAGTGTGAGCGTGCAGACCTACGAGTTACAGTAAACACTGCCACTGTCACACTTGAGGGGGCTCCCCCGCACTTACAATTCACATGCAAATACAGTCGGATGCAGGTCCAAATTTGGAGGACAGAAGTCGCAAGTAGCTAACCAGAGCCATTGCAAGTGTAAGCAGAGTCAGGATGAGCTCTACCCTGACATCTGGTGGTGAATTATGGCGAGTGTGGAAAAGAACTTCAGGGGCTGATCTTGTTTGCATAGGCACACCCACTCCGCCTAGCATGAGCCTACAGCAGCCCAAAATGGTAACTTTGGCTGTTGTAGGATCCCCAGTTTCTCTGTTATTGGGGCAGGAAGAATAAAGTGTTGTTACCATGGTTATGTGAATCAAGGCCAGTGGAACGTTTTATGACAGAGGGACTCACCATCAACTAAGTAGCACTTGCTAGACAAGGGACATGGGTTCCAAAACCCAGTGAATTGAGAGAGAGGGTGGGGACAGGTATTTGTACCCGATAGGACAGGCCCCCTTTGAGGGTGCACAACACCAATTACACCTCCTTCTCTCTCCACTGTTGAATGTCAGAGCTAACTTTGATTCCATTAGGAGTCTAGTTACAGACTGCTGAGCTGAATTTGCTTTGGGCCAATGGTGCACCAGCACTAGGGCTCCCCTACTACAAGCTGAAATCACTAAGAGCTGAGATCGCTGAGTGCTGTGTTAATTAGTGGGGGAGCCTGAAGCTATATTGCTGATCAGCTGGTGGAGTGGAGCAGTTTGCGGAGCAGCTAACGGAGCAGTTTGTGGGACGGTTGGCACGGCCCACGGAACGGCGAGCGGAGCAGTTTGCGGGACGGTTCGTGGGACAGCTGGTGCAGCTCATGGGACGGATAGTGGAGTGGAGCGGCTTGTGGTGAAGGCGGCAGCAGAACCCCATGGAGAGGCGGGGCAGTTGGCCTCGGACCACGTAAGGTGCCCCTTAACACCCTGCGTACCCTTTCTTCCCCCCCCCCTTTCACCCAGGCTGTGGGGGGCAAAAACTCTGCAGCTCTGGGGCTGCACTGACCAAGGACAGACTCTTGGGTTGTTGGACTCAAGAGACTTTAGAGGTGTTGGACTTTTGGGACTTTGGGGTGATCTTTTGGGTTGTTGGACTTAAGACCCTGAGGGGAAAAGGACACTGCCAACCTTACTTGGGGGTGGGTCTTTTGCTCATGGCTTGTATTATGAATCCTGTTTGTGGTGTTTCCCCAATATAATGCCGCATTGTTTCCCTCCTTTATTAAAAGGATTTTGCTACACTCAGACTCCATGCTTGCGAGAGGGGAAGTATTGCCTCTTAGAGGCGCCCGGGGGGTGGTATGAAATTGTCCCAGGTCACTGGGTGGGGGCTCGAGCCGGTTTTGCATTGTGTTATTGAAACGGAACCCCTAGATACTGAACCCTGCCCTTGTTGCTGCCAACTCAGATGGGCAGAAGGGTTACACAAGCATACTAGACAGGACGTTAGAGGCAGCATAAGAGAAGGGAAGCAAGCTTCGCCTGTTCTGAAGTGCACTATTTAGAGGGATGTCAGTTTTGTAGTAGTTAGGTTTAATTGAGAAGTTAATGAATTCGAAGTAGTTTCCAATACAAAATGGGACCCCAAATCCAACGGAACGTGGCAGGGTTTTAGAACTGCATTTTTACGTTCTCTCCCTGTTGCTGTCAAAGACTCACAGCTTCTCCTTGTTTTGAGGAGCTGGCGGGTGCATTTGATGAAGGTGTGTGTAAACAAACTGAAAGTACCTTGGAGTAATTTCAGCTGCTGCGAGTAAGGCTAGTCAGTAAGACAGTCAAAGAGACGTGCAGGGCCCTTTAAAGATACAAGACTCCCAGCTACTATTGGGTGGTGGGCAAAGTTACCAGCAACTCTGCAGAAGTCCTTAGTGACTGCGTGTCCCCTTTACTATTTGAGCTATAAAGTCAGTCTGAAAAAGAGGCAGGACAGTACTGGGAGGTAGATGCTAATTCTAGGCTCCGCTTCAACAATGACAGTGTCTTTCAACATGTTATTTAACCTCCCTTCCCCCCCAAGTCTTGCTTATCTTGCATGTGATCCTGCTTCCATTTAAGTCAATAAGAAAAACTCTATTGACATAAGTGGGAGCTGAACAGGGTTTCTGTCTACAGAAGTGGGACAATACGTACCTGATGTAACGGCACTGCAAAAATATTTGTAAAGAGCCTCTAGCAGTAACATCAGTATGGTTGGTTTCTTGTATTATAGTTGAGAGGCAAGACATTCATCTCACTTGTGATGCTAGCAATACCAAACCCTAGAGGAAAGTTAACCGTAAGGAATATCTGCATGTTTATCAGCTTGAAGGGAATTCCATTAAGCCTGCCTAGCAACCTGTCCTCCCAAGAGGAGGGGGAACTTTCCTAACTGGGGATAAACAGACAGGTGTTTGAGTGGACACATCCAAAATAGGAACCAGCCCCGTCTGAAAGGAGGCTGAACAGTACAAGATTAGCATCTGCTGAATTGTAACTGAAGTCTGTAAAGGAATTCAATAAATTGCAGGCATTTAGAAGTCAGGCAGAGTGAATGAGAGTATGCAGATTTAGGATTACAGTACATAAAATTAGGGGCAGGATCTTCCTTTGGTAGCAGTCACCTAAAACAGATAGCTTGACTAGCACTGCTTCTCAGGACGGGTTTTGTTTTAGCTTGCTAAAGAGGAATAATTGCAACACAATCGTAAAGAGACCAAGGCAGCAAAAGTATTTAACTTCTTAGCTTTGTAAGATAATTGGGGGGAAAAAAGGGGGTCTTTATAAGTCAAATGAATTGTGGAATTGCAAGTCAGGCTACTCCACTGCCCCCCGCAGTGGCCATATTGTGTCAGAGGATATTTTGTTGAATCCTTTAAACCAAAGGCATCTTCAAGTCTGACAAGAGAAGGATTCTACACCTGCAAACAATGAAGGACCCGGCATTAGGGTATACCTTATACCATCCAGCAAGGTCCACCAGGAGCGTGGCTGCTGGCAAATCCAGATCTAGGAGAATTCCTACTGTTGTAGTTTTTGCAAAAGCCAAACTGCCTTAGTGTAAGCCTTAACAGAAGGCCTGCAAGGTACAACTAGAACAGCTCCTCTGCAATAATCAGAGTGGTACAGACCAATCTTGTCCAGCATCCTGCCTCCAAAAGTGCTGGGGGGAAGACCTAGCATACAGCCAGTTGTACAACACCTTACCCTGTGGGACAGTTTCCTCCTGGAGACAGCCAGCAATTAGTTTATACCAGAAGCATGAAAACCTAATCCTTTAAATGTTATCATAGTATATACTTGCAGGTGCTGCTACTCAGAGGTATGTTTAATTACTTGGAGTGGGTCCCTATCCTTTTCTTTCTCCTGAACCAAGCACCTGTTTAATCCCGTTAGACTTGTTCAGCAGCATTTCTTGGATGCTATAAACAGATGGGCTATTTACTCTACTGACAACCCCTAATATTGGGTATTGCTGATTGGCAATATGCTACCACCCATACATGAAACTGCACTATGCATCATGTATGCTATGATTTGCTGCTTCACGGTGAAGTGATACATGCTCCAGAGCAAATGCACAGCAATGAAAAGCTATTTATCAGAAGGAGATTTAACAGGTCACTAAGTGTTTGGTTTTCAGAAAGTGACTCAATTACAAACATTAATCCAACAAAATAAAAACCTATTATGAAGTGTTTACCAGAAGTAATTCAGAGAGCTTTTCAAGAGGGATTACTTTGAAGCTGAACTGTAAACTCAAGTTCGCGCTGAATGCTTAACCAGCTTTTTGGCATGGAAAGTTTTAGATTACTTATTTAGAATTCTGACTTCGTACTTTCCAGTCCATTAGTGTGGGACAGAATGATGTATTCTGGGATATCAGAGATACTGCAGTTCATAGTAAGACTTCTTGGTAGTACTAGGTTTGTTAGAGATCCCAGAGGAGGTTAGAGAATTTGTAGAGGTGAATTTCAATATACCTCCAAGTTGGCTACTCTGCACACCTTACTTACTGGTGGCACTAAGTCTTCCTTGTCTACTGCTCACAGGGAATCTCCAAACAACTGCAAGGAGTCCCCTCCCCCAACCTAAATACTAGGTGTCGTCAATTACATGAGTAACAGATGACAAATTTTGACTTGATCAGAAAGACTGCTCATAGTTCAGCCATAAGTGTTATATTCTAAGCTACTAGTGTATAGTCTGAACCTATTTCCCTAGAACTTAAGAAGAAAGACACCCCCATGCTCCCAGCATCCCCTTTCCATTTCTGGAAGAGAATGAGACTGGTTCTATTTAAACACCCATGGTTAGCCCATTTATGAGGGGAAGCAAAGAAGATATGGACTGACCTGGTTTTTGATCACCATTTAGATTAATCTCTTCCCTGGGTCCAAAGTTTAATCCTGCAAAAATAGGAGCTTCCATCTTCTACTGAAGCAGTAATAAGACAGTTAGTAACTGTTCTTTGGTCCCATTCGCTATCTGCTCCACTTTGGAATGTTTACTGGCTGCGGTTATGGCCACCCATTCCAGAACACCATTCCAGGAACAGGACTACAGACAGCACAATCTTCCATCCAATAATAGGGAGCACATTCTTAGCAATCATGCCTAGCAGGCAGAGCTCTTTGAGGCAACAGGGTCAGGATACTGAACTACACCACTGCCCATGCCCCACTGCAGGAACAACTGAATCACTTCTCTACATCACCTAGCACTTTGGAAATTACCTGGGCAACAAGAGGGTTTCAGCATTTCTATTGAGGGCACAAAAATTAGGTGCCTCTGCCTTGCTTTCTCTCTGGTCAAAAACAGCTGAAAGTTTTGCAGAAAAAGCATCAGGCACCTCGGGTTTGCAGTTAAGGAACTACACTACCTCCAAAATCCCCTCCAGTGCTTGTCAACTTGAAGGATAATGAGAGAGGAAGAACAGATTCCCTTCAGGCTTCAATATGTATGCAGTAGATGATTCTCTGTAAAGATCACATGAGGCTCAAAGGCCCCCCATGACAGTAAATCAGAAGGACTAGGGAGAGCACCACCAGTAGCACTGAGCTCAGTGATTCATAGGTACTTATGGATAGATTTTTCCACCCCATCCTCCTTTTCTCCTCTGGCAAGTTCCACGAGATTGGATATTCTAATTCAGCCTGAGCTTGAATAGCAGTTATACAGCCACTGATCCTCTGTGGCAGGTTGCCCATTTCTAAGCGTTTGAAAGATAGCCTTCCAGCAGGATTATGAACTGTGCTGGACTACAGTCTACAACTGGCATAGCCTTAATATGGAATTCCCTTGGCAAGAAGGATCCAAAGAGCTTTGGAGAGCAGATATGTTGCAATATTGCCTCAAGTACTGCATGCTGCTCGGACCTGGAAACAGACTGGTAGATCTTAAAGATTTCCTGAATAGTAGCATCCTGTAAAGAAGCAGATACTGAAGAGAGTGGTGATGGAGGCAAACAATAGTAAGGACAGCCACATAAAGGAACTCCAGAGGCATTACTGATTGTTTGAGAGGAACAGGTAAAATCTCAAATGATCTAGGATACTGAGTTGGTTGTGCCTTTTTGCCAGGCTTCATCACTCCCCTCTTCAGTCAAATCAACACTCACCTATTCTGGTTCCTACTACAGCCTCTTCCCATTCGCACTTGGTACCTGAAACTACAAGCAGAACAGCTGTTGATCCTTAAGCCTTGTCCTATAGTGACTTTTAAGCCACCAGTGCAAACTCTAGTGAAGACACTATTTACAATAGTGCATTTTCATTTGTACTAGTGCAGGGGGGTCAGGACCCCTCGGGGGGTCACAAAGTTATTACATGGGGGGGTCACGAGCTGTCAGACTCTACCCCAAACCCTGCTTTGCATCCAGCATTGATAATGGTGCTAAATATATCAGCAAGTGTTTTTAATTTATAAGTGGGGGGGGGGGGGCGCACTTAGAGGCTTGCTATGTGAAAGGGGTCACCAGTACAAAAGTTTGAGAACTACTGTACTAGTGCATCTTATCCTGGTGCTGAACCTGGGTAAACTGCACTAGTGTAAATACCTGTAAGTCTTTTACATTGGTGCCCGTACAGAACAGACTGCCCCAAGCAGAATTTATACCCAAAATAAGGGAGAGGAGCCAGAGACTCCACAAAACAAAAAAACTGCTAGATTTATGCAGATCACAGCTTTCAGTTTTAGCTCTGAACAGGTTCAACCCAGCAGCAGCCAGTGCTAAAAGCCAGAGAATTACTATAGTAAGAAAGGGCTGCTGGAGGAAACAGCAGTAAGCAGGGACAGATTAGCCTATAGTGCCTGGTGGCAAATGTCCAGGGCCTCGATCTAGAATGAAACCTTGCCCGGGCCAACTAAGCTTTTCTAGGCATTGCACAAAGACCTAGTGAGAGACAGTTGTTGCCCTCACAAGGCTACAATCTAGATTGACAAAGTCAGGGGATAAGAGGGACCAGAGGCAGACAGGTGAAGTGATTTGCCTAGTGTCACACAGCAGATCAGTGGCAAAACTGGGAAATATAATCCAGGACTCCTGACTACCAGCTCAGTGCACTATCCACTAAGTCACACTGCCTCTAAATTCCCTGTTCCCTGCCAGGTGAATCCCACCGAACAGTTTCTGTAAGAGACAAAACTCATTCCAGTGGTACAGGAGGAATCACAAGGTTCCACAGCTTTTCTCTGGGTGAGGCCCTTCTTGTTTTTACAGACAGGCTTTTAAAATTCACCCCCTCTCTGTCTCACACACCCCACAGCAGGGCCGGCTCTACCATTTTTTGCCGCCCCAAGGAAAAAAAAAAAACTCGGACTGCCGCCCGAACTGCCAAAGCAAAAAAAAAAAAAAAAAAGCCGCCCGGACTGTGCTGCCCCAAGAATGGACGGAATGCCGCCCCTTAGCATGTGCCGCCCCAGGCACATGCTTCCTCCACTGGTGCCTGGAGCCAGCCCTGGGTATCAGTCACTTCTGACAAATTACAGAGCTGTGAACAGCTTGCAAGCCTAGAAAGTCGTGACATTTAATTAACTTGCACCATGACGGAAGCTGCACTTACCAAGGCAATACCTTCCTTCCAAGGTGAACAAGTCACACTTGTAGAAGAACGAGGCGTACTTGTGGCACCTTAGAGACTAACAAATTTATTTGGGCATAAGCTTTCGTGGGCTAAAACCAGACAGTCTCTACGCAAAAGAATAAATGGACACAAATCAGATGTGAAGAATTATGACACTCAAAAACCAGTCGGAGAACACTTCAACCTCCCTGGTCACTCAATTACCGACCTAAAAGTCGCAATACTCCAACAAAAAAACTTCAAAAACAGACTCCAAGGAGAAACTGCTGAATTGGAATTAATTTGCAAACTGGACACCATTAAATTAGGCTTGAATAAAGACTGGGAGTGGATGGGTCATTACACAAAGTAAAACTATTTCCCCCCCCTACTGTTACACCTTCTTGTCAACGTTTGGAAATGGGCCATCCTGATTATCACTACAATGGGCCATCCTGATTATCACTACAAACATTTTTTTTTCTCCTGCTGATAATAGCCCACCTTAATTGATTAGTCTCGTTATAGCTGGTATGGCAGCACCCATTTTTTCCTGTTCTCGGTGTATATATATCTTCCTACTGTATTTTCCACTGCATGCATCCAAGGAAGTGGATTTTTAGCCCACGAAAGCTTATGCCGAAATAAATTTGTTAGTCTCTAAGGTGCCACAAGTCCTCCTCATTCTTTTTGCTGATACAGACTAACACAGCTACCACTCTGAAACTTGTAGAAGAGAATTTGCAAATGCATCAGTGCAGGCCTGAAGGGAAACGGGCCTGCGTGGAGAATTAAGACAACTTTCCATCTCTACCTCAGATTATTTTGAGTTAAGGCCAACTAAACTGTACATAAACCACAGGCCACTTTAAAATATGCACATGCCCTAAATACATTAACATATTGGCTCAGATTGGGCCTCACAAAGGAGGTGCCATTGTGGTCTATCAGGTCAGTGCTACATATTTGATGCCTTCCATGAATGATTTAGTCTTTTCTTAACAGAGTAAGTGAAGTACAAAAGTGGAGTATTGCAGTTTACACTGCACTGTCAGCTCATGTCACAGGCTCTCATCTCCAAATGGCACCTAGGAAAAATCTCTGCTTTTGTCAGTTTACCACAACTGCTTGGTTTTATTTATTATGGGCCAGTAGTGTTCTCAGTGCTGACCAGGACAGCAAAATACAGTCTCTTTTCCAAGATCCTGCAATCAGAACTACTCACACAGAGCCCTGTATAGGTGTGGACGCCTCCTGAGTAACCCACACACCTCCTGGGTGTGGTGTTCTGTCCCCTCTAGTGGCACTGAGACCACTTAGAATTAATGAGTCTGCTACAGCCTTAGCTAAGAGCCATGGGGCTTGAGGCTTATGCATTTAGCTCCAGAGATCCCAGGTTCGATCCCACCCACGGACGAGCAGGGACTGTCAGTGTTACACAGGCATCCACATCAAAGCTATTTGCAGGATTGGAGCCCAAGAGACACATGGAAGACCAGAAATCCAGAGGCAAGGACAGAGGAGGGAATGCATGCTAGTGGCACTGGAATAGAAGTCAGAGAGTGGTTCCCCTCCCCCCAGCTCTGCCTGTTGGCAAACCCTGCCTGGACAGGTCACTTTACCTCAGGGCCGCTATTTCCTTTCCCACCCTTTGTCCAACGTCTACTCAGTTCTTCAGAGCAGGAGCTGTCTCAACAGGTACGTGTACAACACAATGGGATCTCCAGGCCGCACTGTGGTACAGATCATCAAGTGTGGGTGATTTTTAAAGTTTCAGTTTATCAAACTTATGTAAAACGTTACCTGTGTGTAAGCCCCACACCACTGCTAAAATGCCAGTAAACCTGTTTCTCTAAAGGGTAGAGAACAGGCTCTGAAGCGTAAACATTTGCACTTGCTAAGTTTATTGCTGCTGTACCTTCCGAGGCCTTGTTTACTGACACCCAAGGCAGCTGTAACACAAGCTTCCTCACATTGCCCGTCCAGTGACCTCAGCCCTGAGGTAAAGGTTCGACACTCCCTAGATGGGGTGTTCAGTGTCTATAAAGCAGATAGTTTGTCAAGCTAGAAGTCTCCTTCAGGTCTGTCTCCTCACCACAGCTGAGAACCATCAACCCCATTCCACTACAGAAATGGGAGGAGAGTTTTGTATTGGTGGGTAGAGGTGAAAGAAAGTCTTAGCCACTAACCCATGCTGCCCTGGATAAAAGCCTATTTTTAAACTTAATCTTTAAGATGTTTTAGGGAGATGGACATCAGTCACTTCTTTCCAGCTTCTTCCTACTGCCACGAGTATAGGAAAAGTAGCATTTAAGAAACTAAATTAAGTTTTCACAGCTAGTTTCCAATGAAATGGTTATTTGCAGCCACAAGGCTGATAATAAAAGCTATTACATTCCTCTTCCCCTCGCACACAAAAACCCATGTGTTGTTAAGAAAATGAGACCCTCAGGGGCACGGTATCAGGAACACATCAAACCCAGAAAGAGACACTTGTGACAGGCTTTGAGGCATCAGAGCCTGAAAAACCCAGCAGCTTTTCCAAGGCTCGCTGAAGAGTAGGACCCCCCCCTCCCCCCTAAAAAAACAGACCCCTGTGGAAGCCTCCCAAAGGGACAAACAAGGTATTTTTCCTTTCCTTAAGACTGTGGCTCTCAACCTTTCCAGACTACTGTGCCCCTTTCAGGAGTTTGCTTTGTCTTGCGTGCCCCTAAGTTTCACCTCACTTAAAAACTTACTTGCTTACAAAATCAGACATAAAAACACAAAAAAGTGTCACAGCCACACACTATTCCTGAAAAATGGCCAACTTGGTCATTTTGTCTGTATGAAATGTCAGTGCGCCCGGACTTCGCTAGTGCTTTTTATGTAGCTTGCTGTAAAACCAGGCAAGTATCTAGAGGAGTTGGTGTGCCCCCTGGAAGACCTCTGTGTACCCCCAGGGGTACGCATGCCCCAGGCTGAGAACCACCCCCTTAAGATACAGCCACACTGCTACTGGGGGAGAGGGAGATGGCAGATGTAGCCTCCCAACATACAGCTCTAAGGCTCTGGCTCCAACAGCCCTCCCAACATGAAAAGCCAAGCAGCCAGCGCGCACCTGCCACAGAGTCAGGCTACAAACACCCCTGCAGCAGCAGCAGGTACGTTCTTCAGTCACACAATCAACAGGCAGGAAAGAACCCCCCCAAGGCAGGGGATGTGTGTGGACAGGGGGCGCAGAACGCCTAATGCAGCAGCCAGCCCGCTCCAGACTGTGCACCGCCCACCTCCTCATTTTGCAAAACGCCCCTCAGCTCCCCCCCCCTCCCCAGCCCCTTGCACCCAGACTGCAGCTCCGTGCCTGCAGAAGGAGCATCATGCCAGCCCCTTTTCCCCATGCAAAGCCTAGGGGGATGGGACACCCAGGAGCTGAGATCGGCCTGGGAGGAAGGCGCTGGGTCGGTTGCGAAGAGGCTCGCCCGCGGCTGGTCCATATAGAGGCATATGGCCCTGCGAGGCTCGGGGACCGGCCGCTAGGAAGGCTGCGGTTACCTCGCAAGACGCCCGAGTAGGCGGCGATGATGGTCTTCATCATGGCTCAGCGTCGGCGCCCCCCAGGCAGGTCCATAACGCGCCTCCGTGGGAGGCAGAGTCCGGCGTTGCACCGCCCGCAGCCCGACCCAGCCAGCGCCCCGCACAGCCCGGCCGGCCCCGCCGCGCTCCTTTATATCAGCCGGCCGGCCGGGAGGGAGGGGCGCGCAGGCGCCCTGCCTGCCTCTCCCTCGGGGATTGTGATGCAGCTGCCAGCCAGCGATGTGTGTGTGCGCTGGAGGGAGGGGGAGTTTGCTCCAGGGGGAGCTTTATGAAAATAGATATTTTGATAAATGATGTTGCAAAAAAGCCCGTGTGTTGCAAGGGTGTGTGTGTGTGTGTGTTGATTTCAGTGGCAATGTCTTGCAAGCGAAAGGAAATGCTCTTCCACCCCCCAGTCCCCAGTGGTAGGTGCGTGGAGCCGGGGGAATGGCCGTGGGCGGCCCTTGGTGCCACCCGAACCGCAGGCCAGTTTCATGGGGTTCCCCTTCCCCCTGCTGCTGCGCCCTCCCGGGGACTGGCCCAAATGCAGGGACTGGGCAGCAGGAGTCCGACGCGTGGGTTTCCTTCCTGCCCCTGCTGCTGCAACTCGTTGCGTGGCCCCAGTTGTGCAGAGCCAACTGTTGCTGTGTAGATCGAACAACACCGGTGTGACTTTGCACTAGCTGCTTATTGTGCCTTGGTTTAATTTACTGTGTAATGGGGGGAACAGCGCCTGGCTCGTGGGAGAGCTGTGCAGTATTATTTATCATTTGTATTATTACTGCAGTATCATAGGAGCTCTAGTCGGGGGCCAGGAACCTATTGTGCCAGGCGCTGTATACTGTGTTATGTAAAGGGCTTTCAGAGCGTTGGGAGAACAGCAATACAGAAGCCTGGAGATTATTGAGTCCCTATCATTTCCCCCAAGAAGCTGTTGGATGAAAAAATACACGCCAGATAGTAAATATTTTGCTACTGTTGCGCGCACTTTTTTTCTCCTCTGATCCGTACAAAGTCTGTGTTTAAGAAAATATTACTCTGAAATCCGTTATGGATGCTGTACAATTTTAATGTAAGATGCGGCATCTATTTATACTTTTCAACTTCTTGCTTTTCTCTGTGTGCGCGCTAATTTAGTGTTAGAGCTCAAAGTGCTCTTTAGACGTTAGGAGACCTAGGTTATCTTCCCAGCTCTCTAGGGTTTGATCCTTCACTGGCAGTAACTACTCTTTGGGCAACTTGGGCAAGTCACTGAGGGCCAGATTTTAAAAGGTGTTTAGGCCCCTAAGATGCAGATGGCATCTAGTGAGATTTTCAGAAGTGCCCAGGTGCCTAATTCCATCAGTTTGAAGGGGAGCCAGGTGCCTTTTGAAAACCCCAGTAGGTGCATCTTTAAGCACCAACATATTTTTTCAAAATTTGGCCCATAGGGCCTGTTTCTGCTTCAATGTGCCATTGATTTTAGTGGGAGTTGGGACAGGTCCTTAGAGTCCGATCCTGCACTGAAAGGGGAGTTTTGCTATTGACTTTAGAGGGAGCAGGTTCAGGCCCTTCACTCAATCTCTGTAACTTGGGGATAATATTTATCCAACTTTGTGAAGCAATTTGAGATCTAATGTTAGTGCTGAACGTTGCTATTATTTTTCTGTGCTCCCCACACTTCCAGCATGGGCTGCAGCAGTGCTAGCTTCCTCGAGCCGCTTCAACCCTCACCTAGCAGCAGCTACCTTTAGGGTGAGCTTGAGTTCTGTTCTTGCCCATGCAGTCATAGCATCCCTGTAGGCAGGAGGGCACGCTGAAACAATAACTTTTTGGCATGGAGACACCCATTTGTTAGGATCTGGAGTGAGACCAACAACTCATTTCACAATGAGGTGACCGGACAGTCAACAGATGGTTACAACTTTTGGCCGTTACCAGCCTGTGCTGGACTTGAAGCAGTGACCTAGAGGTGAAAGGCTTTGGATTTCCCATAAGCAATCCCCTGAGCCATCACTGTATAAACCATTCGGTGCCAAAAGGGAATTTGAACTGTCCTGTCGGCAGTCCCAATATTCTGTTGTAATATGTACCAAAAGGGAATATTGCAACAGTCTGTCTGGAAGCTCTGTCTTGCCCAGCAAATCCTGAGTGTAAACTGCAGGGATGCGTCCTGGATGGAAAAATCCATAGTTAGAGTATACTTAAATATTATCTTATAGGAAATAGGATGGGCAAGGAGTATGAATTCCTGCAGCAAGCAGTGCTATGGTACGTTCTATGGCTTGCGTTATATAGGAGGTCAAACAAAACGATCATAATAGTCCCTTCTGGCCTTGGAATCTATGATCATCTATCTATGAACATCCATTGCCATATGTTTGGCGCTGACTGAGTTAACTCTATCAATGAGATCACACCTGTGTGCTTTCTCCCATGCTGTCCCTCAGTTGGGAGGAGCTCCTTATAAACATCTGCAAAACTAACTCCGTCTCTCCCTTCAAATCTTTCCTCAAAACTCCTCTTTGCCATGATGCCTATAAAAACTTGACAACAGTTAGGCCCCTGGTATTCTCACTGCCTATCAGGCTAACCATGCTGTTTCCTTGTATTCCCCCCCCCATCAGTTTGTCTGTATCCATTTATGATGTCTTGTAGTTAGATTGCAAGCTCTTTGGAGCAGGGACTGTCTTTTTGCTCTGTGTTTGTACAGCACCTAGCACAATGGGGACCTGGTCCATAACTAGGGCTCCTAGGTGCTACAGCAGGGGTGGGCAAACTACAGCCCGCGGGCCACATCCAGCCCACGGGACCGTCCTGGCCGGCCCCCAAGCTCCTGGCCCGGGAGGCTCGCCCCATCCCTGCTGTCCCCCGCAGCCTCAACTTGCTCGCTCCGCCGCCGGCGCAATGCTCTGGGCGGCGGGGCTGTGAGCTCCTGGGGCAGCGCAGCTGCAGATCCTGGCCTGACCTGGTCTCTGAGCTGCGTGGTGGCGGCGGCGGCAGCATGGCCCGGCTCCAGCCAGGCGACGCGGCTGTAGCGCTGCCAGCCACCGGTGCTCTAGGCAGCGCGGTAAGGGGGCAGGGAGCAGGGGGGTTGGATAGTGGGCAGGGGAGTTCGGGGTGGTGGTCAGGGGGCAGGGGTGTGGATGGTGGTCGGGGGGGAAACGGGGTTGAATGGGGGCAGGGGTCCCTGGGGGGCATTCAGGAAGGAGGGGGGGT
>QXTE01000147.1:583052-793075 GCA_003942145.1 Platysternon megacephalum
GACGGGAGGGAATAGGGAGTTGAATGGGGGCAGGGGTCCCCGGGGGGCATTCAGTAAGGAGGGGGGGTTGGATGGGGCGGCAGGGGGCAGTCAGGGGACAGGGAGAAGGGGTGTTTGGATGGGGCAGGGGTCCCGGGGGGGCCGTCAGGAATAAGAGGAGGGGTTGGATGGGGGGCAGGGGGCAGTCAGGGGCGGGAATCCGGGGGCAGTCACGGGACAGGGAGTGGGGGGTGNCCGGCCCCCAAGCTCCTGGCCCGGGAGGCTCGCCCCATCCCTGCTGTCCCCCGCAGCCTCAGCTTGCTCGCTCCGCCGGCGGCGCAATGCTCTGGGCGGTGGGGCTGTGAGCGCCTGGGGCAGCGCAGCTGCAGAGCCTGGCCTGACCCGGTCTCTGAGCTGCGTGGTGGCGGCANGCCGCCGGCGCAATGCTCTGGGCGGCGGGGCTGTGAGCTCCTGGGGCAGCGCAGCTGCAGATCCTGGCCTGACCTGGTCTCTGAGCTGCGTGGTGGCGGCGNAGATAGGAGGTGGGGGCCGGGCCACGACCCCCTCCCCTAACCGGCCCGCCATACAATTTACGAAACCCAATGCGGCCCTCAGGCCAAAAAGTTTACCCACCCCTGTGCTACAGTGATACAAATAATTGTAATGGATAGAGATGTGGAGTTCCAGGGCTTACTTTATCAGGGTTCTCTCACTGCACCCCATTAAACATGTGAGTATAATTTTCCACCCCTGTTTATTTGCAGAAACAGTTTGGGTCACTTAAAATTAAGAATCTGCAGCCACAAACCAGATACCTAGATTATTGGGTGACAGTAAGTGGGGGGCCTAAATAACAGCATCCCCAAACTCCACCTGTCATTATTTGCACCCACATTTTGCAGTTGCAAAATGTGAGCTCATTTTTTAAAAATTGGCCTCAGATCTAGTCCGGCTCTGCTAAATCCTAGCCTGTGAGCTTTCTGGGGACTGTTGTAATGGACCAGGATATAGGTAGTCAGGCCTGGTGGGCAGACCAGGAGTCAGAAACCAGAGCCGGGGGTCAGAGCCAGAGTCAAACCACTAGCTAGAGGTGAGGCGTAGAAGCAGGGATCTGGAACAACAACAGAAGTCAGGCAAGAAAACAGTGTCCAATGTAGCAGCAAGACCAAGATTCACCAAACAGCTGCTCAGACAACTTTCTGTCCCTCCTTCTGGCTTAAATAGTGAGGCTGAGCCAGACATCTCCTCCAATCAGGAGTTTTGTGGGTGGTACGTATGGTGAGCGAGGGTCCAGCGAGCTACCGGGCAGTTGCTGTGGTCTGAGGCCTGCCTGAGGACCATGGACTCGGGTTAGAGACCAGTGATCGTTCAGACATGGTCTGCTTCTGTGTAGATTGTCTGTACACTGCCTATGTACAATAGGACCCTGATTCTGTAGGGACTTTTAAGTGCTGTTCCAATAGCAATAATGAATAACAGCAATGTCAAAGTATACTTGAATAATAGGACATGGGAAAGAAGTTGATTGTAACCCAGATTCTGCCACCCTTACTCGCATTAAGTAGTACCTTGTTCTGTAAGTTGTCCCATTCATGGAGCAATGTATGACTCAACGTGAGTATGAGTGGAAGAATCGGATCCTAGATTTTTCTTTCTGTGATCTCTTCCGCTTCCCCCGCCCCCCCAACTCCAATAACCCATCCACCACACTGCTCACTTGTGAAATGTTTTTGTCAATTACAGGAGGCTGGGTTGGTGGGTTTTTATTTAAAAAAAACAAACCTGCTGCTTTGTGCTAACATTCTTGCTTTGGCACAGAGATAACATAACCCGAATCTCCAGCAGAGTCTTCCTCAAACAATGCCATTCTTTCAAATAACATACTATTAGTTCACTTGAGCCTGTGGGAGAACAGGTTTTGAACAGATTATCATGGATAGCAGGCAATCTTTGGGGTTTGTGCACCAAAATCATTTACAGTAGTAGCAGAAATCGTGAGGCAGCATTTTTGTGTCTTCAGTAAGCAGCAGGACCTGAAAAACAATGGGCAACAACAATGCACCTTTGTGCAGTGACATTTTTTAATGCATGCACTGAATTTTTAGGAATATTCCTATTGAATATTAAATAAATGCCCCCAGAGCTCTTGGTCTTTTCACCAAAAAGCAGCTTTCTTTTCCAGTAACATTCAGTGACTTTGAAAATATTTGAAAGGCACCTGTATATAGAAGTTTATGAGTCAGCAACAAGTTTAAAGCAGTTCTGTGTGGCTATCTCACAATACAGTATAATAAAGTCAGGTTTTCAAAGTCAGGCAAGTGTAATTATCTGTGTGCACATAATTCACACACACAAATATCTAAAGTACTTACCCAAAGATCAGCTATTTGCCAATGTGTACGGCCATTTAGGGCTGCATATATTAGGCACATACAAATGCATGCACATAATTGACCTCAGCTACCTTTGAAACTCTTGCCCTCTATCTATATATTTAAAATTGACTTAATAGTGGGAAGGGAAGCTAGTTAATATTTTTGGTGTTGCTTTTCTAGGTTTCTGGTTCCAGGTGATATCATTTTTAGAAGATTTTGTTTCCAGGAAGTTGAGCGAATGTATGACCAACCATGCTTGGTCCATCACAAGGATTTGAACCAGAGACTATAGTGGAAGTGTAGGCAGAGCCAACCCATGTTCTGTAGCATAAGTTACAAACACAGTACTTCTTACAGTTCTTTTACCCACAGTTTCCCTCCTGCTTGCACTGTCAAGGTGCATCAACTCTAACACAGAGAGACCACCTCTAATGAAAGGGAAAGTAATTCAGTCTCCTTGCCCATTCATACCTTGGCCTCTCTGTTAAGCTGGTCAAGAAGGTACCAACTTTGATGGAACTAGATATTCACATGAGTGAGTACTCATGTGAGTAAAGGTTGCCGAATTGGGTCCTCAGGTTGTGTAGGAGCAAATATTCTTGTGATTTTGGACTCTTAGGTTTAAGTCAGAAGGCCAGAATTCTGATCTCATTTACGCAAGTCATAAATCTAGAGTAACTACCTTGGGCTTGATGGAGTGACTCTGGATTTACACCAATGTAACTAAGAATAGAATTGGGGCAAAAGATGAAGACCACCTCTTTGCATGCTACTTCCTACCATCTAGGTTGGCTAAATCTACACTGAGCCAAACCCTTCTCATCTGGGTTACATGTGTGACTCAGGTGAGCATGTGTCATTCCAACATCTACAATATGATAAACCACATTTCCGTTGGAAACAGGGGAGATAGAAAATGTCACCCAGCTAGAAGGAATAACATATCTTACTGAGTTGACTTGATGAAAGAGCTGGAGAGATAAAGCTGTATTGTATTTAGATAATTTCATGAATTGTTGTCTATTAGAGCCCAAGTGTGTATTATAGGAGTCAGTGGGAGTTTTGCCATTGACTATGTTGGGAAGTCATTCGAGATCTGAATGCATCAGGGAATGGGTGGATCCACAATCTTGGGATTTCCACATCAATTTTACTTTGAGCCCAGAATCCTCTGCTGATAGCAATAGTAATTATGTATTTAATGTGACTAATGTAAACCGCATTTTCAGTTACACAGCATAATAACTAGACGGTAAAAGCAGATACATAAATAGGGAATTTGAACTTGAATGAGAGAGCCAGCAAGATTTGTTTTGTCAAATTGCCAGGAAGACAAAACACCGAAAAGTCTCGTTATAACTGTTGCTTTGGTTACTGTTTTAGCTGCCACTCATTTTACTTATGCTGATGTATTTTTGCTCTATACATTACATGGCGTCCCCACTCCTGCTGATGCCTGATGCTCTGTGATCAAATGATATCTCCTGTGAAGGCATTTGAGTTAACTCAACTACCTCTAACGAAGACGTGCCCACTTCCTCCATCAGCGAGTTTGGCACAGAGTTCAATGATTATTCACTCAGACTTGAGTATAACATGATCTGCAAGATGCCATCTGTAGATAAATCCCTTTCTGATGCCACACTTGTAAGCATGGAAACTAGAGATGGAAAACACCTATTAGGTCATCAGGTCCATCCCCTGACCTTGCAGGATCATAGCCTACAACATAGTTTCAAAGGTTTTGTGCAGAGATAGAGGAAACTCCATGTGACCATCTGCTATTTGACAGATTTTTCCCTTCTTTTTCTTAATTTTAGTGCTCAGTAGACATACCAGGTTAACAGATTTGATGGCTGAAGTCCTGTATCCACAGAACATCTTTGGAAGCAACAGTGACAGCTTCCCCACACTACCCTGTCAATAGACCTCAACTTTAAAATGGAGGGGCCACCTGTATAATGGAGAAAAGTAGCTTTTTAGCCAGTTCACTTACTACATATTGCTTCCTCCAACCACTATACAGAGATAGGTAAGTGCTACTATTCCTATTTTACAGAACTTCCAATCCTGTTCCTTATACAGAGAGAAATGCTGCCTCCTTTAGAAAGCTATTGTAGATTTCAGATCAATACATGATATTCACACACTCATCTTGCTCTCACTTACCCTTGGTTTACACCATTGACTTCAAAGAAGATACTTCTGAATCACATCACTGAAAGTGGAAGCGGGGAAGGAATTGGGCACCCAAGGTTTTATGTGTGTTTGCTTAATTAGGCACAACTCCAGTATTACAAACTGAGCTGTCACCAAGGATCTTTGAATCCAGCAACAAATCCAGGTTTTTCCATCAGTTATAGCACATCCTCTGTAATCAGGGCCGGCTCAAGGCACCAGCCTAGCAAGCAGGTGCCTGGGGCGGCCAATGAAGAGGGGGGCGGCATGTTCGGCGGCGGGGCCGTCACTCCCTCTCGGAGCGTAGGACCTGCTGCCCAATTGTCGCCCATCGCAATCGCGGCTTTTTGTGTGTGTGTGTGCTTGGGGCGGCAAAAACGCTAGAGCCGGCCCTGTCTGTAATTGTTGAGTTGTGTCTGAAATGTCCTTTGTCAGCTTTTTTAATCGAAGTGTCCGTAGAACGTAACAGCTCCGGAGCACATGAGCAGCAGTGACAGACCATTATGTTGCATAACACTCATTAAGAGGGTTTTCCTGTTTCAAGGACATCTTGACTGCAGGACAGCAAATACTCACTTGTCTTAAATAATGGAGGCTTTGATCTAGTAATAGGAATAGCCAATTCCTTCCCAAGATTACTTGATTAGAGGATTGGGCCAAAAGAAATATGATGAGGTTCAACAAGGACAAGTGCAGAGTCCTGCATTTAGGACGAAAGAATCCCATGCACTGCTATAGACTAGGGACCGAATGGCTGGGCAGCAGTTCTGCAGAAAAGGACCTAGGGGTTACGGTGGACGAAAAGCTGAATATGAGTCAACAGTGTGCCCTTGTTGCCAAGAAGGCTAATGGCATTTTGGGTTGTATAAGTAGGGGCATTTCCAGCAGATCGAGGGATGTGATCATTCCCCTCTACTCAGCACTGGTGAGGCCTCATTTGGAGTACTGTGTCCAGTTTTGGGCCCCACACTACAAGAAGGATGTGGATAAATTGGAGAGAGTCCAGCGGAGGGCAACAAAAATGATTAGGGGGCTGGAGCACATGACTTACGAGGAGAGGCTGAGGGAACTGGGATTNCAAAAAGAATAGGAGTACTTGTGGCACCTTAGAGACTAACAAATTTATTGTAGCATAAGCTTTCGTGGGCTACAGCTTACTTCATCGGATGCATGTAGCCCACAAAAGCTTATGCTACAATAAATTTGTTAGTCTCTAAGGTGCCACAAGTACTCCTGTTCTTTTTGTGGAAACAGACTAACACGGCTATTACTGTGAAACTTGATTGTAATGTGTGACTCCCGGCCTCTGTAGAGACTAGAACAAAATTTGGTTTTATATTTCATTCCAGGCATCACACAGAACATGTCAGCAGTAGTGCAGTGTGGGTGGGCATCTACCATGCATCTCCTATGCCCTCAACAACAGCTCACATACAACCCTGGGAATTAATAATTATACTTTAAACTTCCAGGTCTTAAATCCAGGATGGCAAGGGACTGTACAAACATCTTTTCTCTCCCATGTCATCTCTGTGAGGTAGGTAGGTAGACACGTATTATTATTCCCAGCTTTCAGATGGGGGGAAGTGAGTATTTGGGCTCTGTGCAGGTGAACTCCAGCCTGCAAGTCAGAACCATAGTGGTTGGTGGGCCACTAATAACTACTACTCAGAATGATCTAGTGGGTAGCAGTGCGGGCTAGTGGGCTGAGCACTGGACTGAGATGCAAGAGTTTTAGTCTGGCTTGGTCACTGGCCTGCTTTGTGACCCAGAGCAGGTCACGTCCCCGCTCTGTGCCTCAGTTTCCCCATCTGTAAAATGGGGATAATGATGCTGCCCTCCTTTGTAAAGCATTTTGTCCTGGATCCACAACGGAACTTGGGTGTTGTGATGCCAAGTGTCATGGCACCTAGAAAGTTACAGGAACAACACTGCGATCTACAGAGCTTGAGTTAGGAGCCCTATACCATGAATGGAGAGAGATAGGCACCTTCAAATACGATCCACAAAAGCCAGCACACTAGGCAGAGAGCTGCCTAAGCTAGCCAATGAGAGGCATGTGTCCTAAGCCCCCACCCCTCTTGCAGAGTTAGGTGCCTAACTCTGGGCTGCAGGGAGGGCCCTATCTCACTAGCGATCCACAAGCAGGAACCCCTCGCCTGCAGTCAGGTGGCCTGGGTGCCCGAGTTCTCTCTTGTGAGAATGAACTAGGTCCCTGTCTCACTCCACAGGAAATAGCCAGAGGAAGAGAGGGTGCCCCTGCCACCAAATAGCTTCCTGCCCAGGGGTTAGCGTGCTCACCTGGGATGTGGCTGTCACAGGTTCAGTTCCTGCCTCAGGCAAAGAGGGTTTGAACAGGGGGTCTCCCCCGTCTCAGAAGAGCATTGGGATATTCTGCGGGGGGGGGCTCCCGCAGTCTCTCCTTCGGAAGCTGTTCCAATATGATACATAATGAAAGACTGAGTGGAGCAGGGGGACTGCACCCTGGGTTTGCCATCTCCCAGGCCACACAGCCAGCCTCTCTCTCTCTCTCTCTCTCTCGATTACTCTAAGTAGTTAATCCAAAGTTGAAGCTGCGCCAGAGGGAAGGCTGAGGGAATTCCATAGCTCGGGGGTTAGCGCACCTTCCTAGGAGTTGAATGGGGGTCTCCCCCTTCTCGAGGAGGGAATGACCCTGTGTTTCCCACTTTCCAGGTGAGTGCTGTAACCACTAAGATTATAAGGTGGTGACACCACTGCCAGCTTTTGAACAGGACTCAATGCAGTGGGCAGCCTCCGAGCACCCCTAGTGGCTCGGGCCTACCACCTGAGTTCGGCGGTGGAACGCCTGTCTTCCCCCAGCTTGTGGATCATGTGGTGGCTTAGATGGGAGATAGGTGTCTGGACACCTAGAGCGGGGCAGCAGCACATGTGCCTAGGGAACTGTTACCCTGAAAACTTCGGCACTGCGCTTTGTTGCTTTACAGAGTTCAACCTAAAACTGGGACTAAGGTGCCACCCCAGATGTAGAGCTTGTCTACGCAGCACTGCAGTCTGGACGATGGGGTATGAATTGTGGAGCCCTCTAACTGCCCCATGTAGGCCCTGCTGGCATGAACTAAAAGGTACCTGGTTCATGTCAGTGTAGTCCTGTTTGAAACTGGTGGGCATCTACCATGCATCTACTATGCCCTCAACAACAGCTCACACACAACCCTGGGAATGAATAATTATACTTTAAACTTCCAGGTCTTCAATCCAGGATGGCAAGGGACTGTACAAACATCTTTTCTCTCCCATGTCATCTCTGTGAGGTAGGTAGGTAGACACGTATTATTATTCCCAGCTTTCAGATGGGGGGAAGTGAGTATTTGGGCTCTGTGCAGGTGAACTCCAGCCTGCAAGTCAGAACCATAGTGGTTGGTGGGCCACTAATAACTACTACTCAGAATGATCTAGTGGGTAGCAGTGCGGGCTAGTGGGCTGAGCACTGGACTGAGATGCAAGAGTTTTAGTCTGGCTTGGTCACTGGCCTGCTTTGTGACCCAGAGCAGGTCACGTCCCCGCTCTGTGCCTCAGTTTCCCCATCTGTAAAATGAGGATAATGATGCTGCCCTCCTTTGTAAAGCATTTTGTCCTGGATCCACAACGGAACTCGGGTGTTGTGATGCCAAGTGTCATGGCACCTAGAAAGTTACAGGAACAACACTGCGATCTACAGAGCTTGAGTTAGGAGCCCTATACCATGAATGGAGAGAGATAGGCACCTTCAAATACGATCCACAAAAGCCAGCACACTAGGCAGAGAGCTGCCTAAGCTAGCCAATGAGAGGCATGTGTCCTAAGCCCCCACCCCTCTTGCAGAGTTAGGTGCCTAACTCTGGGCTGCAGGGAGGGCCCTATCTCACTAGCGATCCACAAGCAGGAACCCCTCGCCTGCAGTCAGGTGGCCTGGGTGCCCGAGTTCTCTCTTGTGAGAATGAACTAGGTCCCTGTCTCACTCCACAGGAAATAGCCAGAGGAAGAGAGGGTGCCCCTGCCACCAAATAGCTTCCTGCCCAGGGGTTAGCGTGCTCACCTGGGATGTGGCTGTCACAGGTTCAGTTCCTGCCTCAGGCAAAGAGGGTTTGAACAGGGGGTCTCCCCCGTCTCAGAAGAGCATTGGGATATTCTGCGGGGGGGTGCTCCCGCAGTCTCTCCTTCGGAAGCTGTTCCAATATGATACATAATGAAAGACTGAGTGGAGCAGGGGGACTGCACCCTGGGTTTGCCATCTCCCAGGCCACACAGCCAGCCTCTCTCTCTCTCTCTCTCGATTACTCTAAGTAGTTAATCCAAAGTTGAAGCTGTGCCAGAGGGAAGGCTGAGGGAATTCCATAGCTCGGGGGTTAGCGCACCTTCCTAGGAGTTGAACGGGGGTCTCCCCCCTTCTCGAGGAGGGAATGACCCTGTGTTTCCCACTTTCCAGGTGAGTGCTGTAACCACTAAGATTATAAGGTGGTGACACCACTGCCAGCTTTTGAACAGGACTCAATGCAGTGGGCAGCCTCCGAGCACCCCTAGTGGCTCGGGCCTACCACCTGAGTTCGGCGGTGGAACGCCTGTCTTCCCCCAGCTTGTGGATCATGTGGTGGCTTAGATGGGAGATAGGTGTCTGGACACCTAGAGCGGGGCAGCAGCACATGTGCCTAGGGAACTGTTACCCTGAAAACTTCGGCACTGCGCTTTGTTGCTTTACAGAGTTCAACCTAAAACTGGGACTAAGGTGCCACCCCAGATGTAGAGCTTGTCTACGCAGCACTGCAGTCTGGACGATGGGGTATGAATTGTGGAGCCCTCTAACTGCCCCATGTAGGCCCTGCTGGCATGAACTAAAAGGTACCTGGTTCATGTCAGTGTAGTCCTGTTTGAAACTGGTGGGCATCTACCATGCATCTACTATGCCCTCAACAACAGCTCACACACAACCCTGGGAATGAATAATTATACTTTAAACTTCCAGGTCTTAAATCCAGGATGGCAAGGGACTGTACAAACATCTTTTCTCTCCCATGTCATGTTTGAAACTGGACTACATCAAGGAACAGGAGTACTTGTGGCACNCCCCCTTCTCGAGGAGGGAATGACCCTGTGTTTCCCACTTTCCAGGTGAGTGCTGTAACCACTAAGATTATAAGGTGGTGACACCACTGCCAGCTTTTGAACAGGACTCAATGCAGTGGGCAGCCTCCGAGCACCCCTAGTGGCTCGGGCCTACCACCTGAGTTCGGCGGTGGAACGCCTGTCTTCCCCCAGCTTGTGGATCATGTGGTGGCTTAGATGGGAGATAGGTGTCTGGACACCTAGAGCGGGGCAGCAGCACATGTGCCTAGGGAACTGTTACCCTGAAAACTTCGGCACTGCGCTTTGTTGCTTTACAGAGTTCAACCTAAAACTGGGACTAAGGTGCCACCCCAGATGTAGAGCTTGTCTACGCAGCACTGCAGTCTGGACGATGGGGTATGAATTGTGGAGCCCTCTAACTGCCCCATGTAGGCCCTGCTGGCGTGAACTAAAAGGTACCTGGTTCATGTCAGTGTAGTCCTGTTTGAAACTGGTGGGCATCTACCATGCATCTACTATGCCCTCAACAACAGCTCACACACAACCCTGGGAATTAATAATTATACTTTAAACTTCCAGGTCTTAAATCCAGGGTGGCAAGGGACTGTACAAACATCTTTTCTCTCCCATGTCATGTTTGAAACTGGACTACATCAGTGAGAGCTAGGCAGGGTCTGCACAGGGCAGTTAGAGCACCACACGTTACAACACTCACAATTCATCCCCCTGTAGCCCACACTGCAGTGCCATGTAGACAAGCCCTTATGCACCAAAGTCTAGGGTTTAGGGGCACTTAAGTACCTTTGTGGATCAGGGCCTTTCTTGGAAATATCTGCATGAAAAGTAAGACTAGATATTCTTATTACTCAAGCCTTTTATTTTCCCACCTCCGTACCTTCATAACATCACTTGGATTTTAGCAAGGGGCTGTGTTTATGTTTTAAACACCACCCTTATATTCTCCTGTTACTTAGTGATCTTATCTAAAGTGTGCTTCTCATGTGTGTCCTTCAGAGAACTTGCTTAGAAAAGGAAGATTACCAGGGCACTGGTTCCATCCCTCAGTCTTTTGTAAAAAATTTACCTTGTGGTTGACTGGTATGTGCTCATCACCCTATTATACAGAATGGGAAATGACTGCCTAGGAAGGAGGACTGTGGAAAGAGATCTGGGGGTCATAGTGGATCACAAGCTAAATGAGAGTCAACAATGTAACACTGCTGCAAAAAAAAAAAAAGCAAACATCATTCTGGGTTGTATTAGCAGGAGTGTTGTAAGCGGCGCCCCCCACTACGGGTGCTGCTGGGGGGAGGACTTCCAGTGTGCGTGGCGAGCACGCACACCTGCTGTGGAATAGACATGAGCAACACATCTCAAAGAATGCCAGTTACGGAACAGGTAACAGTCCTTTTTGGGATCTGCTGAGTTGATACTCTTAAATCTGTGCCTCCTAGCCTGATCTCATAAAATGACTGAAAAGTGATTTCTACCTATAGATTACTCCCAGAACTTGTGGATATTTAATTTAGGCCCAATGGAACCTAGAACAACCTGTGTTGTCTCTGAATTCCTAACACAGATGCCCTTGGCTCCTGAGATACCCTGAGCACTGAGACCTTGGAACAGCAGTCCGAGGCTTATATTAACAGTAGCCCCCGAGTGCATACTGAGTCATATTCATTGCTGTACCACTTGTTGGCTTTGAAAATGTCTAAGACTTAGAAAATATTATGGTTGCTATTGTCTTAAGACATCTAGGTTCCAAAAAAAGCTTTCTTAGCATCTGCTGCGTTACTGTCTGTCAATGCTGGATCACTAACTCTTTAGGCTTGTTCTATTTACGTACTGAGATTGATTTTTTGTGTGTGGAAAGTTCTACAAATGACCTTTCTCACCTCTATACTAAGTTTTTGCTCTACTCTCTCAAGACCTAATTTTTTTTCTAGGCTTATCTGGAGCATTAAGATGTCTGGAAGGTTTGTCGTTTACCACTTTGACTGGTGTGGGCTAGTAAAGTGCTCATCCAAATCAAATGGTTCTTAGAACAGATTTCTGTGCAGGAGTTTTCTCAAGTCCCCAGAAGGTGTTTCAGAACTTTCAGCAGGATTGCTAATGGAGTCGTGCACTTAGTTCAGTGGTACAGGGGAAACTGAATCCAAAGAGTATTTTAATTTCAACTTTTGGTCTCTTTTCTTGTAACCTCAACGTAGGGGGAGTCTAAATCTTCTCTTTGGGAGGTTTGACCTGTATCCTCAGGCCTTGAGGCTGCATGAGTACCATGTAACTTTTTATGTGTTGTTTCATGCTCTTTAGTGGCAAATTAGATAGCAATTGCTACTTAGTGAACAGTTCTTTCATTTGTATACTTTAAATATTTAGTACAAAAATGGTTGATTTCATATGTAGTAAGAGTGTGATATTGTAAAATATTAACATTTATTTACATACTTGGTCAGAGTTTTGAGTAACTGAATTGTTTAGCTAAAGTGCCTCTTGTGAATAAATACTAGCATTTGATACAGAAACTATGGAATTGATTTATTTAGCTGCAAGAATTTGCTGATCTTTAATCTCTCTTCAAATATTACATTGCTCCTGGGGAATAAAACACATGTGATTAGGAGTTCAGAAATCAGATGTATTAGTTAATTCTCTATGAGGTCTGTGCAGTTGGACTTTTAACTAAGGGTTTCTCTTCGTGTACAGTTTTACAATGGTGTAGCTGCACTGCTGTAGTACTTTAGTGAAGACACTACTATGCCGATGGGAGAGTTTCTCCCGCTGGTGCAGTTAACTCACTTTCCCGATAGGTGGTAGGTAAGTCGATGGAGAAGTTCTCCCATCAACATGGCACTGTCTACATGGGGGGGGGTTACGTATAACTGTGTCACTCGGTTGTGGATTTTTCACACTCATGAGCAATGTAGTTATACCTGCATAGGTCTGTAGTGTAGACCTGGCCTAAGGCTTTTTTAAAAGTGGAAGTTTACTAAAGTAATACCAATAAAACTTTTTAAAACTCTCCAATTGTTCTGCACACTGTGGTACATGCCTCACCATTAAGAATTCTGTATGTTAAATAGGCTTCATTGGCATTCATGAAACCCAGGTGTGGGGAGGATCAAGCGACAATGAGGAAAGGGAACGGGGGAAAGCAGCGAGTGAGCGGGGGAGGGAGGGAGTTCCGGCGCTCCTGCTGTAGCATCCGTTTTTCAGAAATTAGAAAGTTGGCAACCCTACATCCAGGTGCTGTAAAATTGGACATTGGCAAAAATCAGGGGGGAAAAAATAATCATGTTGCTATACCCTGCTTCTGCCAAAAGGTCTTTGTTTTGTTGTTTTGGGGCGGGGGCTATTTAGGAGAAGTGTAATCTTAGTCAGGCAGAAAATCCAGAAGGTGCTCAAACTATTTTTGAAAAGAAAACCACACATACCAATGCTTGCTGGGAGGGAAGAGAAAATTATGTGTGTGTGGGGGGGGGGGAGGGGGGGGATAAATGGAGATGTATGGTGGGGAGGATAAGGAATGAGAGTGGGACACTGGGAGGGGTGACAAGGAGGTGGATAACAGGCCAAGTGGAAGGGATTAGAGGCAGATGTGCCTGTCAGCCCCACATTCTCCCCTCCAGAGATTACCTGTACCTGCCAATAGTGGGGGATGGGAGGCAGAGTGAGGGAAGCTCCTTCAGCAGATGTTACTGAGCATGCTGAGTCTGTGTGAGCATGGTCAGCACAAGCCAATCAGCAACTGGGCGGGGGCACATGACCCCACGTACTCTCCCCACGTGTCACGTCTGCTCCCCTCCCATATGTGCTGGAATCTGGGGAGGATCTTATCCCTCAGGGGTATCTCAGCCCTCCTCCCTGTCCCCTTATGTATACTTGAGATTTGGGAGGTGACTTTCCCTCTAGAGCAGCAGTTCTCAAACTATGGGGCGGGCCTCCTAAGGAAGGCACAGGAATGTGTCAATGGAGGTGCGAGCTGTGTGCCTTTTTATTTTATTAAAGAGCTCTGGCTATAAGCCCTGGGTGGACAATCCAGACTAATGTTTACAAACATGTTAACTAACTTGAGTTAATTGGCAATCAATTAAGTTGAAAAAAGTTCTAGACAAGACTGCACTTCTTCATGTTTTATAACTGCACTAGTTATTTCTTCTTCAGCCCCTCTTCAAACTAGTTAGTTAACATGATACGATCTTTTACAAAGTTTGAAGCTAAATCTGACAAATCTGAGTTGCATAATTAGAAGGAAAGTATCTTATGGCTAATTTTAGCTGCACCATACTACATGCTGCTAAATAGAACTACTTGTGACATAAGTACAACTTTTCAAGAGTGTTGAGGACGTCTTTTCAAACCACTGAACTCTGAATGCTTCTATGGGTACGTCTGTACTGCAACAAAAATAATTAAAAAAAAGCAGAGAGTCTCAGGGTCTGGGTCAACTGACTTGGGCTCGCACTGCCGGGCTAAAAATAGCAGTGTTGACATTCCTGCGTGGGATGCAACCCAGAGTCTGAAACCTGGTGAGAAGGGAGGTCTCGGAGCCTGAGATCCAGCCCAAACAGGAACATCTATATGTTTTTGGCCCTGTGGAGCGAGCCCGAGTTGGTTGACGCAGGTTATGACATTGCCATGGTCTTTTTTTGCAGTGTAGACATACCCTTTACTAGTGATCTCCACTGAAGCCAGTCACCAGTACAGTTGAGCTATCATATACATTTTTAAAAAGTAACCTTTTCCTTTGTAAAATAAATCTGGATGCTCTTTTTCTGCAAATCAAAATTGCTTAGACTCCCAGATTTCCCCCACCTCCCCAAATACTTAAAACACTGCATACACCTCTACCCCGATATAACGCGACCCAATATAACACAAATTCGGATATAACGCGGTAAAGCAGCGCTCGGGGGGGGGCGGGGCTGCGCGCTCCGGCGGATCAAAGCAAGATCGATATAACGCGCTTTCACCTATAACGCGGTAAGATTTTTTGGCTCCCGAGGACGGCGTTATATCAGGGTAGAGGTGTATGTAGTAGCATGCATACAAGTGTCTCCCATTTAAAACACAAAAGTGAAACCAGCATAATTTTTTTAAACTGCCACACTTCATGTACAATTTAAATCAGAGCACATTTAATATTCAGAAAAACAGAATAAAATATACAGTTAAAATGCTCGGGAATTCTCTGTGAGTGTGACATGGAATAAAAATTTTATCAGCATGAGTTTGCTATGTTATCCACAAGTGGCAAAACCAAAAGTGAATAAGAAAGGACTGTGTGTTGCTCTTGTTCGATGGCTATAACCACACAGGTCCTGTGGGTTATGGCTGACTAGCAATCCTCTTGAGCATTCTGCAGGTGCTCAGTGCAATTTGTTTATCTCTATGCATGGGTATGTGCTTAATGCTTTTTCAAATACCATTTTCAGTCTTGCTCCACAAAAGGGTTAGTGGGTGCTATGTATGAGCTGAGATAAATGTCAAGCGACTGAGACCATTTAGGGCATGATTAGAGCCATGGTTTGATCCCATGGTTGATTGCAAAAAAGTGCTGGTAGAATCTATGAACTCTAAGAAAAGCTATTGTTTTCAGTGGCCTATATTGCTGTGGAAAAATTGGAAAGAGTCCAGCGGAGGGCAACAAAAATGATTAGGGGGCTGGAGCACATGAGTTATGAGGAGAGGCTGAGGGAACTGGGATTGTTTAGTCTGCAGAAGAGAAGAATGAGGGGGGATTTGATAGCTGCTTTCAACTACCTGAAAGGGGGTTCCAAAGAGGATGGATCTAGACTGTTCTCAGTGGTACCAGATGACAGAACAAGGAGTAATGGTCTCAAGTTGCAGTGGGGGAGGTTTAGATTGGATATTAGGAAAAACTTTTTCACTAGGAGGGTGGTGAAGCACTGGAATGGGTTACCTAGGGAGGTGGTGGAATCTCCTTCCTTAGAGGTTTTTAAGGTCAGGCTTGACAAAGCCCTGGCTGGGATGATTTAGTTGGGATTAGGTCCTGCTTTGAGCAGGGGGTTGGACTAGATGACCTCCTGAGGTCCCTTCCAACCATGATATTCTAAGACACGAGAAGTAATTCTTCCTCTGTACTCTGTGCTGATTAGGCCTCAACTGGAGTATTGTGTCCAGTTCTGGGCGCCACGTTTCAGGAAAGATGCAGACAAATTGGAGAAAGTCCAGAGAAGAACAACAAAAAATGATTAGAGGTCTAGAAAACATGACCTATGAGGAAAGATTGAAAAAAGGGGTTTGTTTAGTTTGGAAAAGAGAAGACTGAGGAGGGACATAATTTTCAAGTGCATAAAAGATTTTTACAAGGAGGAGGATGAAAAGTTGTTTTCCTTAACCTCTGGTGATAGGACAAGAAACAAGGGGTATAAATTGCAGCAAGGGTGGTTTAAGATTGGACATTAAGAAAAACTAACTGTCAGAGTGGTTAAGCACTGGAATAAATTGCCTAGGGAGGTTGCGGAATCTCTGTCATTGGAGATTTTTAAGAGCAGGTTGGACAAACACCTGTCAGGGATGGTCTAGATAATACTTAGTCCTGCCATGAGTGCAGGGGACTGGACTAGATGACCTCTCAAGGTCCCTTCCAGTCCTACGCTTCTAAATGGGCACATGACTGAAGGTTAAATGCAGCATTTAGTTCTATGGGACTTCTAATTTCTATCTGAATAGCCACAAGAGACTTCAGTTTAACTTTTCCTTTGGACAAGCTCTCTAAAAGCCTAGGTCTTCTCCTGTATTGCACTGCAATAGATGCAGCCCTGGGGAGGTACCATCTGTAAGACCTGGTCACTGGATATCAACTCATGATCTTCTGATCAAGAGTGTGAAGTACTACCCTGCGAGATGCTACAGCACTGTCTGCTGAGACTGCAACAGAGCAGGCCCTTGCCATGGTATAAAAAGTTACTGGGCCACATTCTCAGCTGAAGTAAATCAGTGTAGGTCCACTGATGTCAACAGGCCTGCTGATGGGGGGGGCAAAGGGGCAATTGCCCAGGGGCCAGGACGATTTAAAAGGGCCCAGGGGCCCCCGGATGCGCAGTGGAGCTAAGGCAGGCTTCCTGCCTTCCCTCACTCCGTGTTGCTCCCGGAAGCGGCCGGAATGGCCCTACGGCCCCGGGGTGTGTGTGTGTGTGTCTCCGCGCGCTGCCCCTGCCTAGAGCACCTACTCCGCAGCTCCCATTGGCTGGGCACTGCAGCCAATGGGAGCTGCGTGGGCAGCACCTGCGGGCAGCTGCGCACGGAGACCCCCTGGGCCCCCCGCCTAGGAACCGCTGCCAGAGGGGTGTGCCGGTCGCTTTTGGGAGCCGCCCAAGGTAAGCGCTGACCCCCTAACCCCCTCCTGTACCCCAACCCGCTGCCCCAGCCCAGAGCCTGCACTCCCTCCCGCACCCAAACTCCCTCCCAGAGCCCAACCCCTCACCCCCTCCCGCACCCCAAATCCCTCCCAGAGCCTGCACCCTCCCCCCTCCCGCACCCGAACCCTCTGCCCCAGCCTGGTGAAAGTGAGTGATGGTGGGGGAGAGCGAGCAACAGAGGGAGGGGGGATGGAGTGAGCAGGGGGTGGGGCCTTGGAGAAGGGGCGGAACAGAGGCATGGCCTCGGGGAAGGGGCAGGGGGCGGGGCAAGGGTCTTTGGGTTTGCACAGTTAGACAGTTGGCAACCCTACTGGGCGGGCATGTGGAAGCCCTGGCTGTGCCGGAAGAGCGCGCCCAGCAGCGCAGCCGGCCGCTCGCTGGGCACCAGCCAGCACAGGCGCAGCATTGCCCAAATGTCAGGCGGACAGCGTCTGTGTGTGCGCGGCTTGTGCGTGCGTGGGGGCCCATTGAATGTTCTGCCCTGGGGCCCAGAATTGCTGTCAGCAGGCCTGGATGTCAATGAAGCTACATCCTCAAACATTTAGGCACCTAACTTCCATTGATTTCAGTGGAATTTAGGAGCCTAAATACATTTTGAGACTCCAGGCCTAAGTATTTCAGGTCAAATTCTCAGTGACACCAGTGCATGTGGTGCGAGATTAACAAACAAGCTGATTTTCACTTGCTACCAGTTGTATAGACTGGTTTCAGCCCACTGTCATAGGAGTGAAAGTCTCTGGAGCATATTACTACTTTAATGAGCCATTTAATCCCTGCACTGAATATGGTCTGTGCATCACCAGCATCCATTGGCACTACACTATCAAATATGTTTATTTCAGGTTATTCTATGCAGAATATCACTTAGTGCAGGGGTTGGCAATCTTTCAGAAGTGGTGTGCCGAGTCTTCATTTATTCACTCTAATTTAAGGTTTTGTATGCTAGTAATACATTTTAATGTTTTTAGAAGGTCCCTTTCCATAAGTCTCTAATATATATGGAGATATATCTATCTCATAGAGCTGGAAGGGACCCTGAGAGGTCATCGAGTCCAGCCCCCTGCCTTCACTAGCAGGACCAAGTACTGATTTTGCTCCAGATCCCTAAGTGGCCCCCTCAGCAATTGAATTCACAACCCTAGGTTTAGTAGGCTAATGCTCAAACCACTGAGCTATCCCTCCCCCTCCTAACGAAACTATTGTTGTATGTAAAGTAAATAAGGTTTTTAAAATTAAATTAAAATGCAGAGTCCCCCGGACCGGTGGCCAGGACCCAGCAGTGTGAGTGCCACTGAAAATCAGCTCGTGTGCCGCCTTCGGCACCCGTGCCATAGGTTGCCTACCCCTGACTTAGTGTCTAACCCACTCTCTGTGAAGTATCTAAGCACGACAGTCACTTTATAAACAGAGCACTAATTTAGAAGTCACTTTTGTTAGGGCAAAGGTTGAGTATCATGTAATATGCTGGTAAATGATGCAACTGAAGTACTAAGCAGAAATCTGTACTTTTTATAGTACTGGGCTCATTTTTTTAATTTGAAAAGTTAAATCAAGTTGTTGAAAGTACATAGATTTTGAAGTGTAGAGACTAATTTTTCAGCTACCCTAGTGGCTCCTGTTCACAAGTGGAAGCAAAGGTCAGGATGAAATCTTTAACAGACAGAATGTGTGCTGAGCTGTGTGAAGGAAAAAAATGAGGGACAGTAACAGGCAGCATGATTTATGCAAGTTCATAAGTAAGGCCAGATTTCAGAGGTTTGTACCCTTGCCACAGTACATACAGCAGACTATTGATTGTCTAAAATTAGAGCTCATAAAGATAGACTGTCTGGTTAAAGTCTTTTATTCCCGATTAGGTCCATGCGGGCTTTGCCTGAACAAGGACAGCAGAATTAACAACAGAGCTGATCAATGTTTTTCTTTAAAAAAAAATTTTTTTTTAAAGAAACAGCTTTTCTACCAAAATGAAAATCTCCACAGAAAATGTCTGTTTTACTCCAAGTTATGCATTTTTCCTCTGAAATTTTTTTTTGGGGGTGTCTCCCTCTTCCACCAAAGAGCGGGGTGGGGGTAGAAATGAAATGTTCCATTTTTGCTTAGTTGACAAAAGTTCCATGGAAAAAACTTTCAAAAGAAATTAACGTTGTTCCATTTTCAGTTTTCATGGAAAACATAGCATTTGTCAACCAGCTCTAATCAATAGTAATCCAGCACACTTCTGTAGCGAGCATCTCCCAGAGCCCTACAAGTCTTCATGGATTAAGCCTCACACCACCCAGCTGAATTTGTCCTTGTTTCAGATGGGGGAAACCGAGGCACAGAATCATAGAATCTCAGGGTTGGAAGGGACCTCAGGAGGTCATCTAGTCCAACCCCCTGCTCAAAGCAGGACCTAATCCCAACTAAATCATCCCAGCCAGGGCTTTGTCAAGCCTGACCTTAAAAACCTCAAAGGAAGGAGATTCCACCACCTCCCTAGGTAACCCATTCCAGTGCTTCACCACCCTCCGAGTGAAAAAGTTTTTCCTAATATCCAACCTAAACCTCCCCCACTGCAACTTGAGACCATTACTCCTTGTTCTGTCATCTGGTACCACTGAGAACAGTCTAGATCCATCCTCTTTGGAACCCCCTTTCAGGTAGTTGAAAGCAGCTATCAAATCCCCCCTCATTCTGCTCTTCTGCAGACTAAACAATCCCAGTTCCCTCAGCCTCTCCTCATAAGTCTTGTGCTCCAGCCCCCTAATCATTTTTGTTGCCCTCTGCTGGCCTCTTTCCAATTTTTCCACATCCTTCTTGTAGTGTGGGGCCCCAAACTGGACACAGTACTCCAGGTGAGGCCTCACCAATGTCGAATAGAGGGGAACAATCACGTCCCTTGATCTGCTGGCAATGCCTGCTGCTCCATGGTCTGGCCTCAGCAGGAGAGAAGGCAAAGGGGGCCCAGCTGGCCATGTGCAGTTCATGGCCCCAGTATCACACTCCACCCTCTGGGCCACTCTTTGCTCCCTGAGGAGCATTGTTTCAAGTATCAGAGGGGTAGCCATGTTAGTCTGTATCCACAAAAACAATGAGAAGTCCGGTGGCACCTTAAAGACTAACGGATTTATTTGGGCCTAAGCTTTCGTGGGTAAAAAAACACTTCTTCAGATGCATCTGAAGAAATGGGTTTTTTACCCATGAAACCTTATGCCCAAATAAATCTGTTAGTCTTCAAGCTGCCACCGGACTCCTTGTTGTTTTTAAGCATTGTTCCTATCCATTATGTTTAAATTTGCAGCTGACATGCTTGGCTAGTGCAAGTTGGGACAAGCTTAATATTATTAGCCAAGTCTCGGTGCCTCCCCACTGAACTCGCTGGCAAGTCTGAGCCTCCCAAGCACTATACACCACCTTTGACAGTTCCTCCGGGTGGCATCCACTGGCTCCCTAGACAACTTTGAGGAGCAGTGGGCGCTGTCCGGGGTTCTCTGTTCGGTGTTCCCCTCTGGATTCCTAGTTTTGAACCTGTGGCCTTCACTCCTGACCCTGTTATTCATTAGTTGTGCCCCGCATTCAGTTGGTTCCCAGGTCCAGTGGTCCCTCCCCCAAGGCTGGGGGAGGGGGCTTTAGATATGGGTGGGCTTGTGCCCGCCCACCTCCCAGGATTTCCAATAGGGCCTAAGAAAGGTGCATAAAAACACTGGAGGATAAAACAAGCAAAGCAGCTATTACCCAAGTCAGTCTGCAGTTGCCTAGAAGGTCTTAGCTACTAATCATCCCTTGGAATTATCACCCATAGCACTTTCCATCCTCAAAGTATTTGACAAACATTAAATCTTCCCAACACTCCTGTGAGGTAGGAAAGCAGCGGCACCTCCATTTAATAAACAGAGAGAAAGTAAGTGACATGCCCTTGGTCACAGGAAAAGTGAGTCAATATCAAAGCAAGTCAGTATCAGAGACAGGATTTGAACTCAGGCATTCTATGGCAAACCATGGACTTGATTCTCCACTCCTTTTCCCCATGTGTAGTCATTGACAGAGCCAGTGTAAATGCTACCAGATCAGGAGTCTCCTCTTGCTTGCACAGGCAGTAGTGTTTTACACACACTTTGCACAGGTGTAAATGGCTACGAAAGGCAGCAATCAGTACAGTGGTCATATCTGGATTGAATCTGAGTCTAACCTGATGTAACATCTAACAGAGTCCTGAATGGGTAATTTATGCTAAGGATTATTTAGACTCACATCCACTTACTAATATAACGTACAGCCCCTTGCACATCACCTCTGAATGTGGCCCACTGACAGTGAACCTAGGTTGATTCAGAGATTCTAAAGCCAGAAGGGACCATTGACCTCCTGTATAAACACAGACCATACAACTTCCACAAAATAATGCCTAGAGCAGATCTTTTAGAAAAACATCCAATCTTGATTGAAAAATTGTCAGGGATGGAGAATCCATGCAACCTGTGGTAAGTTGTCCCAATGGTTAGTTATTCTCACCATCAAAAATTTACACCTTATTTCAGTCTGAATTTGTCTCGCTTCAACT
Organism: Platysternon megacephalum; assembly: GCA_003942145.1. Classification (NCBI taxonomy): domain Eukaryota; kingdom Metazoa; phylum Chordata; order Testudines; family Platysternidae; genus Platysternon; species Platysternon megacephalum. Next base: position 604,592 of record QXTE01000147.1, read on the forward strand.
TCCAGCCATTGGATCGTGTTATACCTTTCCCTGCTAGATAGAAGAGCTCATTATTAAATATTTGTTCCCCATGTAGGTACTTACAAACTGTAATCAAGTCACTCCTTAACCTTCTGTTTGTTAAGCTAAATAGATTGACCCTCTTGAGTCTTTCACTCTAAGGCATATTTTCTAATCCTTTAATCATTCTCTTGGCTCTTCTCTGAACCCTCTCCCATTTATCAGCACCCTTCTTGAATTGTGGGCATCAGAACTGGATGCAGGATTCCAGCAGTGGTCACACCAGTGCCAAACACAGAGGTAAAATAACCCCTCTGCTCCTATTCGGATTCCCCTGTTTATGCATCCCAGGATCACATTAGCTCTTTTGGTCCCAGTGTCACATTGGGAGCTCATGTTCAGCTGATTATTCACCAGGACCCTCAAATCTTTTTCAGAGTCACTGCTTCCCAAGATGTGTATGGCCTTCGTTCTTTCTTCCTAGATGCATATGTTTACACTTAGCCATATTAAAATGCGTATTGTTGTTTGCTTGCACTCAGTTTACCAAGCAATCCAGATCGTTCTGAATCAATGACCTGTCCTCATCCTTATTTACCACTCCCCCAGTTTTTGTTCTGCAAACATCTGCAAACTTTCTCAAATGATGATTTTATGTTTTCTTCCAGGTCATTGTAAAAATGTTCAATAGCGTAAGGCCAAGAACCAATCCCTATGGGACCCCATTGGAAACACACCCGCTTGATGCTGATTCCCCATTTACAGATCTATCAGTTAGCCAGTTTTTAATCCATGTAATGTGTGCCATGTTATTTTTATATTGTTGCAATGGGGGCATTCTCCCCCCCCCCCCAGCCCTGGAAGGGTTAATATAAGGAGAGAGGCCAATTAGCCATAGGCTGCACCTGGAGGGGAGCTCTAGGATGCATTGAGGTTTAATTGGAGATGAAGCTCACCTGGGCAGAGACAGACAGGACTTCTATAAAGCCAGGGAGCTGGTAATGGGGAAGGGGGCTACAGTGAGATAAGGGGAAAGAACAGGTGCCTGTATGAGGAGGGTAGGAAGCAGACCAGGGAAAGAGCTAGGCTATGTACACACCACAACTTAGGTTACTATAAATTATTTTGCTAAGGGGTGTGAATATCCACCCCCCGGAACAATGTAAATTACACTGACCTAAGCCCCGGTGTGGACAGTGCTATGTGAGCGGAAGAGCTTCTCCCTCACAGGGGCTGGAGTAATTAAATCAGTGGGAGGGCTCTCTCCCATCCCCACTAGCAGCACTGTGGCAGCGCTGCTGTAAGCTTAGTGTAGCCCTAGCCTTTGGGATTCAAAGGGAGAAGTTTCTCACCCTTGTCCTTTTCCTTATTCTGCTATCAGCATCCTTGAGCGTTCCCCAGTCTCCATGGACTCCAGCTTCCTCTCTGAATTTTTGGGGTCCTCCATTCCTTCCGCCACTCCAAGGGGTCACATCATAGGGACCTGCCCCCACCTCTCAGAGCCAAACGCCTCTCAGAGCCCCCCAATGTGGATCCAGGCTGGGGCCAGCGAGTCTCTGCAGTTATAGGTATTAGTGTGACGTGCTAGGTGCTCAGCTGAGTGAGTTCTGCCTCCATAACTCACTCCGCCCAGCAGCCCACCAAGTGAGAAACAAAATCCATGAACTGAACCCAGGTTTCCCAAGGGGCGATAAAGAAACCACTAACCTCTGGGCTGGATACCATTTCCCTCTGATCCAGATTTGCAACCCATTGTATTTCAGCCTCCACTCAGCAAGATGTGGACATCCCTTGGCACAAGGAGATCTGGTGCTTTACAAGCCAATCACAGCTGTTTTTATAAAAGCAACTGATGCCAAGCACATTGTAGTGGGAGAGAGACAGTGTTGTCTAGTGGTCAGAGCATAGGACTGGGAACAGAAACTACTCAGCTCTGCTGCTAATGTTGAGAGGACTAATGATTTGTGTCAGGTATCCCCCTATTTGCCTTTTTAATCAAAGCTTTTTCTTTAAGAGGGCAAGGTCTACACTAAAGTCCTCATTATATTTTTCTTTTTAAAATAGGAATTCAGGGTGTCTGTCTTTTAGCGTAAGAATATTATAATAATCCCTAGCTCTTATATAGCACTTTTCATCTGTAGATTTCAAAGCGCTTTAGAAAGTAGGTCAATATCATTATCCCCATTTTACAGATGGGGAAACGGAGGCATAAGAACGGCCATACTGCGTCAGACCAATGATCCATCTAGCCCAGTAATCTGTCTTCCAACAATGGCCAATGCCAGGTGCTTCAGAGGGAATGAACAGAACAGGCAATCATCGAGTAATACATCCTCGTTGTCAACTCCCAGTTTCTGGCAAACAGAGGCTAGGGTCACTCAGAGCATGGGGTTGCATCTCTGTCTATCCTGGCTAATAGCCATTGATGGACCTATCCTCCAGGAACTTATCTAGTTCTTTTTTGAACCCTGTTGTAGTTTTGGCCTTCACAACATCTCCTGGCAAGGAGTTCCACAGGTTGACTGTGCTTTGTGTGAAGACATGTAACCCATCCACTGTACTGAGAAGCTAAACAGGATTTTGCATAATGACATGACCAGGCTTCATGGCAGTTTGTGGAGCCTGCTGGCTCCCTTCTGCGCTCCTCCCCCTGGAGGATGACCAGAGGATGAGCATGAGGAGGCCAGTGCAGAGATCTCCCCTGAGAGCCAGGATCTCTTTGGGACTCAGGACCCAGACGCTGGCCAGGTAGAAGGTGAATTTGATTCCTGCCTTGCAGCAATAAAGCCTGATTCCCAGGCACGATCTAAGACCAGGGCTGAGCAGGCTGATCCTATGGAGGGAACCTCGGGGTGTACGTTTTCCCACTACTTTGTTAACGATTTACTATTTGTTTCAGTTTATTGGTATAATGCTCTACTGCAGCGCTAGCTTGTGTGCTAGCCGGGTGCATCCTGGCCGCAGCCATTGTAGGCTAGAAGCCTTTCCAAGTCTGACATCCTCAGTGTCCCTCCCTCAGCCCACGTTGTCTGTTCTCCCCCTTTCCAAAATGCCTGCTGCACTGGCTGGACAAAAGCCCCAAGTGCTAAAGCACTGAGGACTGACCATTCGGAGGCATATTCCCATGTACCCGTTTCCTTTTGCCTTCCCTCTGCTGTCCTGGCCAGTGAATGCCCCTGAGGCTCTTTGCCAGCGCGAAATGATGAGGAGCAGCATGGCGCAGCTGCCGCCTCGATACCCGATTTGAATAATGAAAACTCTTGTGAAATATGCAAACGCATGTAGGCAAAAACAGAAGGTACACTAGGGCCTGCTACAAAATCACACGTCCACCACCCATAAACAACACCGAAAGGTGCAAAAAACCCTTCCCCGTAACCCAACCCCCAGGGGATAATACCTGGATGTACAGCGGCACCGTTTCAGGCCCGAGACTCAACAAAAGAGCAATAGGCTTCCCATGATAATACTGCCCCAGCTGGTTGCACTACACGGTGGATACCTTGCTGGCTGCTCAAACCACTGAGCAAGTTTCTGTGCCCCAGCTTCCCCGCCCTCACGAAGGCTTTCTCCCTTACTCTCAAACACTGTGCAGAATACACCACACTGCGACAACCTTTGGGGGGTTTCTCTCTGCTGCTTCCAACCTGGTCCACAAACAGCACCATCTCCCTTTCAAACGGCCAAATGCACCCTCCACTAGTACCATTCTGCACCTGCTGATGGGGGGTAGTTAAACCGTTCCATCCTGGATCCACCGCTCCTGAAGACCCTCCTGCTGCTGCCGCCGCCACATCGTCCGCTTGGGGGTGTGGCAGGCGAAGTCCCAAGCCGAATTCATCTGGCTTTGAGTGCTGAAATACAACCCAAGCAGCTTCGGCATACATCAAGGTTGCTAGCATAGTGGTATGACACAGAGTGGGGGAGGGATAGCTCAGTGGTTTGAGCATTGGCCTGCTAAACCCAGGGTTGTGAGTTCAATCCTTGAGGGGGCCACTTAGGGGGTCTGGGTCAAAATCAGTACTTGGTCCTGCTAGTGAAGGCAGGGGGCTGGACTCGATGACCTTTCGGGGTCCCTTCCAGTTCTAGGAGATAGGTATATCTCCATATATAATTGTTGGGTCCATGCTGGCTGACAGCTCTTTGCAAATGGTGCTAGCCTGCACAGAACGGAAGTACAGTATGGGTTGGAGACAGACGAATCATGTGACTGCACCAGGGTTCTGCTATGCCTCCCAAAATGCACAGTGGGCAAAGGCCGAGAATGCACCCTGCTCACCAGTGATGCAAAGGAGCATGTGATACCCTCCAAGAATGCCGTGCTCTCTGTTCGCAGCAAACAGCAGCCATGTGCACACAACGATGTGCATTCACAGAGGGCCCACTGGCCTGTGTGCACACTATTATTGCAGCTTGCATACCGTGCGCTAACTGCTGCACAGCAAAACACCACAGTTTAACCCCCAATGTAGACAAGCCCTTAGACTCATCCACTAAAAAATCTCGTAGGGCAATGAAGAATCTGCCCTATAGTCTAAGGCAGGGGTAGGCAACCTATGGCACGGGTGCCGAAGGCGGCACGTGAGCTGATTTTCAGTGGCACTCACACTGCCCGGGTCCTGGCCACCGGTCCGGGGGGCTCTGCAATTTAATTTTAAATGAAGTTCCTTAAACATTTTAAAAACCTTATTTACTTTACATACAACAATAGTTTAGTTATATATTATAGACTTCTAGAAAGAGACCTTCTAAAAACATTCAAATGTATGACTGGCACGCGAAACCTTAAATTAGAGTGAATAAATGAAGACTCGGCACATCACTTCTGAAAGGTTGCCGACCCCTGGTCTCCTGTATCGGTATAGCTATAGGGGCAAAAACCTCCTAATTTAGATGCTGCATATTCCGCTCTGAAAGTGCTTTTGCTGGTAGAGCTTCACTGAGAGAAAGAAGCTGTACCAGCGAATGGACGTTGATCGATGCCGGTATAACTGCATCTGCACTAAGGCTTTTGCCAGCAAAGAAATGTCACAGAAAACAACCCCACCCCAATCAGCATAGCTCAGCTGCCAACACTTTGGAGTGTGGACCAAACTAAGTTAGTGTAAGGGGCTATGAGGGCATATCTACACACACAAGTTTAACTAGTCTGGTATAGTTAAGGTGGTACAGCCCTTTAGTGTGGATGCAGTTAGGTATATAGCTATTCCCATAAGGGAAGGGGAATAAGCTGTACTGGTATAAACGCCTTCAGACTAGTATAACTGCATCCAGGCTAGTAGAACTAGCCCCCCCCCCCCCATCAAAATAACGATACAAATCCAACACTGTCTAACTTCCTGCTCACACTGTACTCGGAACTAGCCTTGAATCTTGGGCGCTGGAACCTTATCTAATGAGTGGGGCCTGGGCCCCAGATTTGCCGGTTTTAGATACAAAAAACCTTGGGCTTGACCCTCATTCACACCTAGGGGCCTTTGTGCCGCTCTGGCGATGGAAAAGGGGACGCTAAGTGTAATGTATGTCCACTTTAAGCCCCCAGTGTAACAGGGTACAAATGAGAATAGGCCCATTGACACTGCCAAAGCACGTGGTTTCACCCACGTTCCTCCCTTTCTGGGGGACTCGTGAAGGGCTGGGATTGGTGGCTGTCACCCACCGGGCCGATAACCCCCCACCCATCCTTATTAGAGTGAAAATTGCCTCCTTTGATCCATTCTAATTTGACCTCCTCTCGTCACTGCGGGGTTGTTAAGTAGATCCCTGGGCCAGAAGCTCAACACCTGTGCCACCCACAGACACAGAAGGAGCAAAGCGCCCATCCCCTGCATGGGATCACCTCCCCCAGCCTGTTCTGACACCTGACCCCACATGATGGATGCATTAGCGGCAGGGCCTCCTCCTGGATGCTATGCTGCCTTAGCGAGTTCTTTATTGCAGCATTAGCGGCAGACTTGTCTCCAGAGAGCCATTAGATTGAACCACGTCTGTTAATTAATAGCCGGGAGGGCTCAGTTCTAATCCCAGAGCCGTGTCTACACCTTCCCCTGCCCCAGCCGCTGTGCAGCAGCGTGTGTGGCACAGGAAAGCCCTGCGGCGTGCTTAGGGCCCTGTCCTGGGAGAAGATAAGGCCCTGCAGGTACCAGTGAATTATCCTCTGTCTGTGCCCCTCTCAGGGGTCCCAACCCTGCAAGCTGCAAAGCTCCCATTGGAGTTGATAGGTGGTGCGGCTGCTCCGCACCTCTCAGGATCAGGCGTTAAAGGAGTGCTTAGGCCCTGATCCTCAAAGATATATAGGTGCCTAACTCCCATTGACATCTGTGGGAGTTAGGTGCTTAAATGTCTTTGAGGGTCTGGGCCTCAGTGCCTCCCTGTATCCGGGTGGATCAGGCCCAGAGCAGGAGATTTTTCAAGGGACATGCTTGGTAGCAGAGATGGGCCAGACCCATTTATCCGACACCCATCCCTCCACCCCCGCACCCCTACCCTGAGCTGTGGGGTTCAGATAAAAGAGGAAGGATAGTCCTATAGTTAAGGCCCTGGGACCCAGGCTCAATTCTTAGCTCTGCCACAGACTTCCTCTGACCCAGGGCAAGTCCCCTCATCTCGCTGGGCTTCAGTTCCCACCTGTGAAATGCAGAAGCTAATCCTCCCTTTCACCCACCCTTCCTCTGTCTATCCTGCCTATTTCGATTGTGAGCTTGTTGGGGCTGGACCTGTTTCTCACTGTGTGTTTGTACAGCCCCTGGCACCACAGGTTGGAGCCTCTAGCCACGACAATAATCAGATAATAATAGACATCCACAGCGAACCCCTAGTTTGCTCCTCCTCTTGTCTTGTATCCCTAGGAGATGCCCAGGTGGTTCAGGGTTATCCAGCATGGCTGGGCATGCTGTCAGTGGTGTAGAAGATGCTCATGTAACGTGCACTTGCTGTTTAATGATGCCACTTCCGGTTTTTTATAGTATCTGTTTGATGGTGCTAGATTCTCTGCTGGTGTAAATCGTGACATCAGTGCTCGTCAATGCCACTGACTTCACTGGCGCTTCCAGCTGAGGCGCTTCAGTTATCGACCAGCTGAGGATCTGGCCCAGGATGTGTTAGACTCTATTGGTGTTTAAGTGACTGTGGCGCGCTCTGAGTGCCAGGACCTACTTGAGGAGCATTTCTTGTTATTTTTATTATTTACTATTATTTGATCAATTGTCCTGTGGTAGCGCCTAGGAATCCTAGTTATGGACCAGGACCCCACTGTGCTAGGCGCTGTACAAATGCAGAACGACATATTATTAAGCATTACTAAAATCTGTAGTATTTTGATAGCCTCATTATTAGTCTGGACCCTGCCTCAGTTTACCTACAATGGTCACCCTTAATAAATTACCCATTGCCAACAGTTATCACAATCTTGTCCTCTACTTGTTAGGGGTGCGTGGATGGCGGTGGGTGGGATGTGTCCATATCTCATCTCATACCATATAAATCTGGGCAGTGGGTGAGGGACCAATTAATATTAAGGGGAGGGGCTGGGATTCTTTGGGAGGAGGAGCTAAATTCAATAACCTTTTCCTCAGTACATCCCTTCTTGCATTGTTTAAAGAGTTAGATTATGACAATCCTTCAGCAAAAGGGAGGACGTTTATCTTGTGGTTAAAGCACAAGATGGGGAGCCAAGAGCGCTGTATTCTATTCCTCTCTCTGCCACTGGCATGTTCAGTAACTATGGAAAAGTCACATGACTGGGCTGTGCCTCAGTTTCCCCATCTGTTAATGGGAGCTAATAATATCCCTCACACAGGGAGATTGTGAGGCTTATTTAATAAATATCTGTAAAAGTGCTTTGAGGTCACTGGTCTTCGATGCTGCAAAGTATGTTTATTAAGATATTAACATGGCCTGATATATAACACAGTAAGGGATTATTCAACCCAAGTAATTCCTTTGGCACAGGGGATTAATGTTTAGTCCCAGCAGTGATGGGATGATAAAAGCAGGTCATTTAGAGTAAGATTTTCAAAAGTGGCCGGTCTCTATCTTTTGGTGGCCAAATTTGAGACACTTTAACAGGGCTTAATTTTCAGAGAGCAGGTACTTAGTCCGAGGTGGTCCCTTCTGAAAATCTTGGTGTCACATTATTCTGGTGTTATATAGGAGGAGAATTCTATAGCGTTGTTTCCTTGCTTTGGTACTGCAGGGTTATTCACTGAGTTCAAAGTGCGGTCTGATGTGGAGTAGAATTTCTTTTTATTATTACTCCACGTGTACACTTTCCCATTAATCAGTTGTTTGCAATCACAAAACTACTGTACTTACTGAACCCATGATAGCATTAGAGACAGTTACACATTTGTCCCAAAATAATGGGTTATTTTCCTGAATATCAGTTCCTGGGACTCGTTGAATAATTCAGAACAAATTAATTCGTCAAGTTGCGCATCTTTTTCTGTTCATGAAGCATCTGCAAATAAATCATGGTTTTCTCAAATGTCATATTGTTTGAAATAATTTGCCAATACTTTCTATACATTTTTCTTGGTCTGTAGCTTGCTCATGGGTAGTTTATTGTGAGTATTCAAACATCAAGCTGGTTTGATTGGCTACATATACCATACTCCATGTTTCTGTCCCGTGATTCTGTACTCAAGATTTGGGTAGCAATACTAAAGATTCTGAAGTCAAAATGGACTTTCTGATGTTCACCTGCATCTCATTCAGCTGGAGTTAGGGGTCTCAATACTTTTTAAAATCAAGTCCATGGTGTTTCAGCCTGACGCATGCAACATCATTGGCCACTTCTGAATATGTGGCCATTCCTTGTGCTTATGATAATGGAGATAATCCTCCAAGTGTAACCAAGGCGAAGTCCAACAAACTATTTGTTTCTGGAGCATCTTTATGTCAAGCTGTGTTTAGAGGTGACAGGAGATCTAAAAAACCATGTAATTTAGCCCCTTTCAGAGGACAGGTGCTCAGCACTCTCTGAAGGTCCAACCCCACAAAGGTGTCTCAAGTTGGGCAGCCCAAGAACTGAGGTACCCAAAAATCACTAGGCCTTTTGGAACCTTTAGGTCATTGTACTTGATTGAATTGAAGTTTAGGATCATTTTTATAAACATGTATAAATATACCAGGTGGATTCTGGATTTTTTCTGTTTGAATGAGTTTAGTGATTTTATTATTAATTGTTATTATTCATTTATTTATATTACCGTAGCACCTAGGAAGGAGCCCCAGTCATGGACCAGGATCCTGTTACGCTAGGTGCTGTACAAACACATTTGTAGGGTTTTTTTTTAAAAGTACAATATACTTGGCAAAAACATTAATACTGTCAGATGTGGGGTTGATTTCAGCTCAAACTGTGAAGGTTTTTTGCCATGACAAAGCATAATTTCTCTAGTTTCTTGCCATGAAAACAACAACCCTTAAACTTGATTCAAGGACATCTGTAAAGCAATTTGCAATCTCTGGAGGGAAGCAGCTGTAGAAGGGCAAATTGCTATTATATTTGGCTTTCCTTTCGCTTTGGAATCAGTCAGTGTTCTGTATTCTTCAGTTGTCTGAGGTGATTTTCTGAGTCTTATCATTTGAATCCGCTAAGTAAGACAAATCCAGATTAGGGTTTCTCTTAAGAGAATTGCTAGAAAGAGCATCTGACAGATGGGCAGGCGGCCAAGCAAGCAGAGACCATTAAACCGGGACTCTCAAGTTTCTTCTGATATTTCCAAAACAAGGAAACGTGGAATGTCTGTCTGTGTGTACAGCACATGCCGTTAGAGCTACTTTAGCTACACCAGAAAGCAATCTCTGAACTGATCATTTCTTGTTGATGGTTGTGCCTCACATTAAACAAAGCCAGCCCCCGGTGCTGGTGTATGGAGCGGGGGTAGAAAGGGGGCTCTGTAATTCTAGCTTCAAAAAGTAATGTATTTTTTAGATGACCTCTGCACATAATGTCATGAACTCATGTGGGTTTGGCACTGGCTACAGTATGGGTGGGAGTCCACAAATTCTAGTACTCGAGGTTCAACCAGAGAGGGCCCCAGGCTATGAAGTTCAGATCCCAATGTTTTTCACAGGGTTTTTTAATGCGTCAAGGAGCCAGCTGTGGGACCAAACTAACACAAGAGCTGGGCTCCTGACAATAATTCAGTTGCTGACCGGTGGCTCCATGAGGAGATAAGGCCTGGCATTTTTTTGATCCATTAATGGCTCCCTGCTGCAAGCATGTGCATGAAAAATACAATGCAAGCACAAATGCTGAGCTAGGTGGGTTTATTTAGGTTCCTGTGGTGCCCAAGTGCACAGTCCTGGCTTTAGGACAAAACTGGCCTGTCAACGAACCATTTATAACCAAGGTCTTAATTCACTTCCTTTCTTCCAGCTCAAATCTAGAGTGACGCCAACCAGCTTCTGCCCTGTCCACTGTATTGAAACTGCCCTCCTCAAGGTCTCTACGTCTTCCTGACCAGGCCTCAGGGCCTGTACTCCATCCTCCTTCTGCCATGCTGTTTCCTTTGTAGCAGGGCAGTCTTCCCCTTTTAAGGGTCTGCAGAGCCAGGGTGTAGCAAGCCCTGTCCTAAGGAGAAGCCCAGCAAGCAGGTGCTAGGAACCAGCTGTTCTAGCTAAGCAGCAGCTAAGGATTGGCTCCAGAGGGACCCAGCTATGTAACGGAGAGAGAAACACTTTCCTGATTAGTAGTAGCAACAGCAGTAGGGTGGGGCGGGGTGGGCCAGCTGGCCTGTCGTCCCCCTGAGGCTAAGGAAGGGCCAGGATCCTTGAGCAACTGGAGGAGAGTTGCAGTCTCAGTCCAGGTCAGGACTATCACACTGGTTACTTTTCCATATTTCCTGTCTTTGTGTGGCAGACAAGTAAAACAGCCTGCGTCGAAGGCTCAGCCAGAGCTGGGCCAGGCTCCCTGTTTTGTCCCCAGGCTGGTGGCCAGGCCCAGCAGACTACACTTTGATACTATTGCTCGCTGCCACCCCCGGACTGTCCTCCCTTAACTTTTGTGGCCCTGTGCGCCCTTCGTACTGCCCCATCTCTGACTGCTCACTCACAGCCACCTTTGGCACCTCTTCCTCCTCCCCGTCTCGGCTGGCGTCCCTATGGGGTTTGTCCTTGGCCAGCTCTGTTTCTCCTCCCATGCCCTCTCCCTGGGTGACCTTCTCCATTCACATGAATTCAGCAATTCTGGCTGTGCTGAGGACTCACAAATCTACCTCTCCCCCGCTGACCTGTCTCCCTCCCTCTCATCCTGCAGCTCAGCCTGTCTCGCCCATGTTCCCTCCTAGCCCAGTTTAACATGGCTAAAACTGAGCTCCTGAGGTCTACTCCTATTCCCCCAGTTTCCATGTCTGCTGATACCACCATCCTATGTGCCACCCGGGCTTGCAGCCTGGAGGAGGGGTCATCGGGCCATATTTAAGTCAGGCCACTTCTTTCTCCACAACATATCTAGACTTCAGGGCTTTTTCTCTGTCCCAATGTCTGGAATCCTTACCCAGGCTCCGATTATCTTCCATTGCAGCCTTCTCCCGTCTGGCCACCCTGGCAACAACATCGCCCCCTCCGGGCCATCCAAAATGCAGCTGCCAAAATGATCTTCCTCATGCATGGATCTGGTCATGTCAGCTCCCCACCTATTAGCCCCCTGGCATGCTACTTCAAAGCTAAACGTCTCCCCCTTGTCTTCTAGGCCTTGCACAACACTGCTTTGGCCTGCATCTTGGACCTTGTCTCTTTTTATGTCCCTCAGATTCCACTCCACCAACGATACTGGCCTTGATGCTCTGTAGCTGTAGAGGTCAGGCAGGAGACGGTCATGGCAATCGAGCTGAGAAGCCACTGAGGCATGGACAATGGCCGTGAAGACAGAAAACACAGGACAGACTGTGGTGCTATTATACAAGAAGAAACAACAGGATTTAGCAAGAGCTTGGATGAGAATGGAGGGGGAAGGGGAGCTAGAGAGTAATTACTTTTTCCTGATACATCTTCCTGCTGCATATGAGCACCTGCAACCTTATTTAAGGCCCGAGCGAGAGAGTTATTAATAGGAACAGTGCAAGAAATGATGGCAGATGACCTGCTTTATTCAGCTGGATTAAGCATGGGATTACTGGAGGAGTGTTTAGAAATGTTTACGAGACTCTGCTGCTTTTTCATGTTGTTATCTGTTGTTCCTTCCAAAGAGGAGAGTTTTGTGCAGGATTATTCAGCCTCAGAATAATACCAGCTGCAATGTGATCAGTGCAGAATTTGGAACAAGCGCACTAGAAATCAACAGGTCCTAGTATTCCCCATTTAGAAACTGATCAGCCCGTTTTTACCCTCGTGCTAAAAGAGGTGCTTGTTGGTATAAATACAAATAATTGTTACAATAAAAATCTTTCAGAGAATTCTGACTGCATTCCATACGGCTGGAGGAGGAGAAGGGGGGAGAGAAATGATGGTTGTAGAAGCCCCTGGGGAGCTACGGGCAGTGTAAAATAATCTAAACAGATGGTTCATGGCCTCCTAAAGATTACTCCTCATTCCCCAGCATAACTTCCATGGTGCTAAATCCCATTAAGTTAGTGTTTAATAAAGTTCTCAATATCAAGAAGCAGCTAATTAAAGTCCTGATTACCTGCCTAACGTGCCCTTTAGTAACATACTTCCTGTCTTAGTTAGCCTCTCCCTCCTCATCTTCTGTCCATACTCTCTGTGACGTTGCACTCCATAATGTTTTATGGAAATATGCTTATGAGTGTGAATATAATGTAACTGGGATATGCTTTATTCAAAAGGTCTCTTGTAAGGTATCATTATAAAGCTTATAATCTACTGAGTGTTTTCATCCTATTTGTATGAATGTATCATTCTTGTATCTGAAACTAGGAATATGAAGTATAACTCTGAGGTCCTACTGTAATTATGCAAAATGTGGGCCATTAATGGTGGTTTGGAAGCTTGATGGCTCCCACTGACTAGGACAATTGGTTATAAATGGTCTGTTTACTTGCAAACCTTCCTGGGTGCGTGCGGGCCAGTCCTGGAAGAATGGAAGCTGGGGTCTAACAGGACATGTGAACATGTCACCTGATATTGGAATCCATCTTAAACCTGGTGCTTTTCCATTTAGAAGGAGGGGTGGGGACGCAGAGAGACAAAAGATTCCCGCCTTGTGCCAAAGCTATAAAAGGGGTGGAACAGAACAAAGGGGTCTGCCAGTCATGAGAAAACCCCTAGCTACCACCTGAGCTGGAACTAACAAGGACTGTACGAGGGGAAAGGACTGGGCCCAGACTAGGAAGGAGTTTAGTCTGTGAAAGAATCATAGAACTTAAGATCAGAAGGGACCATTATGATCATCTAGTCTGACCTCCTGCATGATGCAGGCCACAAAAGTTGACCCACCCACTCCTGAAATAACTCTCACCCTTGACTCAGCTGTTGAAGTCCCCAAATCTTGATTTAACGACTTCAAGCAGCAGATAATCCTCTAGCAAACGACCCCTGCCCCATGCTGCGGAGGAAGACGAAAAACCTCCAGGGCCTCTGCCAATCTACCCTGGAGGAAAATTCCTTCCCGACCCCAAATATGGCGATCAGCTGAACCCCGAGCATGCGGGCAAGATTCTCCATCCAGACACTCAGGAAAAAGACTTTCAATATCCCAACATTTACCATCGCTACTAACTACCAGCGGTGGCACATTATTGACCTATTATGTAAATCAAGTTATCCTATCAAACCATTCCCTCCATAAACTTATCAAGCTTAATCTTAAAGCCGGAGAGGTCTTTCGCCCCCACTATTTCCCTCGGTAGGCCGTTCCAGTATTTCACTGAACCTTATTGGAACACCTCTGAGGGTGAGATTTTACTTGTAATCAGTTTCTTAATGTATTAGGCTTAGACGTGTGTGTTTTTGCTTTATTTTGCTTGGTGACTTACTTTGTTCTGTCTGTTATTACTTGGAACCACTTAAATCCTACTTTTTATACTTAATAAAATCACTTTTGTTTATTAATTAACCCAGAGTAAGTGATTAATACCTGGAGGAGCAAACAGCTGTGCATATCTCTCCATCAGTGATATAGAGGATGGACAGTTTATGAGTTTACCCTGTATAAGATTTATTTGGGGTTTGGATCCCATTGGTAACTGGGTGTCTTGGTCCTAGAGATAGATGACCTGCTGAGCAGTTTTTGGTTAAAGTCTGCAGCTGTGGGGGCATGGACCAGACCTGTGTCCGTGTTGCAGCAGGCTAGCCTGTCTGGCTCAACAAGGCAGGGTTCTGAAGTCCCAAGCTGGCAGGGAAAACAGGCTCAGAGGTCATTCCAGCACATCAGATGACAGTCCCAACGGGGTCTCTGTGACTGAACCCGTCACACTCTCCCTTTAAGAAAGAGTTTAGGATTAAAAGCTATGTGTACATAGCACCATTCACTTTTGACTCTCTGGGCCAGATTCTCTTGTCTGGTATGTTGGTGCAGCCCTGTTGAAATCAGTAGGATTGCACTGGAGGAAGAGAGAAGGGAGCATGGTCTTGTAGTTTCACAGAGTTTGTTTTCAAAGGGATTTGGAAATTTCAGCTTCATTTTTTTTTTCTTGCATTCATCACTGTTTCAGTAGACACAACGCATTCTAAAGGATGGGAGGGTTGATCTAGTGGTTAGGGTGGTAGAACTGGAATCAGGACTAGGGTGGTAGAACTGGAATCAGGACTCTGGGGATCTAGCCCTCACTCTGCCACTAACTAGCGGGGTGACCTGAGGGCCGGGGTCACTTACAACCTGATTTTTTTTTCTTTAAAGGTGCTGAACACCAGTAGCTCCCATTGGTTTCAGTAGAGTTGGTAGGTGCCCAGTGCCTGAGAACAATTAGGCCATGTATCACTCTGTGCCTCAGTTTACCTAATATGAAGGAAACAGTCTCAGTGTCTGTAACGATCCATTTCATCAGGGTGTTGCAAGGCCTGGTTAATGTTAACAAAGCACTTGGGAATCCTTGGTTCCCTATATAGTTACAACACGGTGTGATGAAATGTGGGTAACATGACAAACTGTGAGCATTTCCAAACTATCCAGACCTAACACACAGCAGGAGCTGCCTCAGCTGGGATCTCAAACCCTTTGAAATTCACCCTGCCCTTTATAAAGGGCCTCGTCTCTTTCATGCCAGTGGGATACAGCATTCAGTGATGGCAACAGGTCTCTTTGTTACACAGGGCCATGCTGTGCTACTGAGAATCTGAACCTCCTAGTAAATTATATTTAGTTCAGGGAAGGGGGAAATAACCCAGTGTGAGTACTGGAACCAGCACCAGATGAAGAGATTAGCCAGCATACATTTATCTGTCAAAATTATGTTTAAAAAATTAGAGCAATTTACACAGACGAGATTATGAATAAACATTCTTTTTTCAGTGCCTCTTCTCAGCTCATTGGTGACTGATTTGAGCTATCCCTTGGGATAGATGTTCCTATCTGTTACCTTGGTCTGAATGCTGAATAACTCTGGGTATGTCTACACGGCAGTCAGGAGGTGTGACTGCAGCACATGTAGGCATGTCTGGGCAAAGGCCACTCAGGTATGTATCCAGGGTCCGGGCGGGCAAGGCTAGCCTATGGAGCTACCACTGCTCCTGCAGCATAACTGCTATTCTTACTCAGTAGCAGTTATACTGCTAGCTAGATCAAAGCCAAGTTGGGTATGTGTACGGGTGTTGCAATTGCCTCTTCTGATTGCAGTGCAGACATAACCTCTGTTGAAGCCAAAAAGGAGACCCAGCGGTGAAAGGCATAGTAGCCCATACGGAGGCTGAGGGCATTGACCTCTGCTTCTTTGAGCCTGAACGTTTTCATGGCTAACCTGTGAAAACAACACCCATCTAGAGTTACATGCAAGGGAGGGTCTTCATAGTTTGCCACTGTCTGGAAATAGTAGGGTGATTTAATAAAGGTGATGTAACTCTTAAAGCTGAATTGGAAATAGGAGTTTTACGAAAGGGGAATTTTAATATTGCTGGGATTTTTATTTGACAATCTCTTACCAAGTGATCATGACATTAGAAAGTGTGGGAAGCTGGAGAAAGTACCATATGGCACTAGTGTGAACTAGAGATGAGCCTAAATTCAAACTCTGGATCGAAACACACAGACTTTGGGGAAACAGATCCCAAATCTGTAGCTGGCCCCTAGCTTTCTAGAGGGCTGAATCCAAAGCTTAGGTTCTGAACACTCCAAATGATGGAGAAAGGTGGAGCTGAACTTTTGGGCCCATCCCCAGTATCAACAAATGGGGTGGCCTGGTTTATATAAATTCAAGATGCCTGTCCTCTGGGACACTGTATTTAGTTTTATGCTCCTCAAAGAGTTTGCACAGTTCCTCAATGTACGTCTGATGTAATCGATCGACTTCTTCTTGGGATGGGTTGTGCTTCTTCTCCACCTTAATTGGCTTCCCAACTGGAAAACAAATGCACAAACATTAGGAAAGACTACAGCCTATGAGCCGGGGTATCCAGATGCCACCCTCATTTTTAATGCCAAGCTCTGGCCCCTGGAGGCCCCAGGTTCAAGTATGCTATGTTCCAGCTGAACAGAATTGTAGTTAGGGATCAAGATGGACTATTGTATGCTGGGGACTTGTTGTGGGGAGGTGGTGGGCCTAGCTGATAGGGCATTGAACTACAACTCGGGAACTAGACCTGGGTTCTTGTTCTAGCTCTGCTGGCTAACCTTGGGCAAGTCTGCTCACCTCTCTGTGCCTCAGTTTTCCCCATGTGTAAAATGGGGGTAATGATACTGACCTTCCTTTGTAAAGTGCTTGGAGATCTGTGGATGAAGAGTGCTAGCTAAGAGCTGGGTAACGTTATCTGTGGGTACCATGAGACGCAAAGGCAGGCTGTCGCCATTTGAGATCAATGAGATGTGTTATTTGAGCTCCTGGCAGGCCGCCCATGCAGCCTTCACTGTCACTAGGATTTGGCACCTCTGGAGTAACCTCTTGTTTTAAAACACAGAGAAAAGATCTCAGTGAAGCCACAGGCTGCCCCCGGAATCTTGGCTCTCGCCCAGGGAAGAGCCGTGGGAGCACTGTGACTATCACCAAAAAAGCCTCCCCCCTTAATCATAAGCTGGATTTATCTACAAGGTCATTCACAGAGCCCCAGGAGGAAGGCGTGGGGCCCGGGGAGCATGTCTACACTGCAGTGAAACACGTGTCACTGGCCCATGGCCACTGACTCAGGCTAGTGGGGTTCGGGTTGCAGGGCTAAAAAACTGCAGTTTAAGTGTATGGGATGAGGCTGCAGCCAGGACTTTGGGACCTCGCGACCGGGAGGTTCCCAGAGCCCAAGTTCCAGCCTGAGTTTGAACGTCTACCCTGCAATGTTATAGCCCTCCAGCCCCACCAGCCTGAGCCAGCAGACACGGGCCAGCGGCCGGTGTTTTATTGCAGTGTGGGCATATCCACAGAGGTCAAGATTTTCAAAATACACTTGTAATTTTGGTTGCTTCCATTTCTGGGCGCCCAACTGGAGACGCACCTTAAAGGGTTCTGATTTTCAGCAAGTGCTCTCCGCCCACCCTCTGAAAACCTTCACAGGGGTTGAAACTGATTTTGAAACGCCTCCGAGGTATTTTGGCTCCTAACTTCCATTACAATCAATGAAAGATGCGGACAGGGCCTAAGTGACTCTAGCAATGAGAACAAGTGCCTGTCCTCCCTCCCCAAGAAGCAATTTACAGTGGGACAGGCTGCCTCTTTATCAGGCAGGAAGGCCTTGGGGTTATCTGTCCTCCTTCTGAACTTCACTCTAATTGTGTTTGTCAGGCTGCAATGGGTTCCTATTCTTTTGGGTTGCTGTCCATCTGGCTAATTACAGGTCCTGAAGATGCGGGTGTGAGGGCAAGTAAAGCCATTGAGAAGATCCAAACAAGCTGTAAAACAATTAGGAGTAATTGCAGGCTGTCAAACCCAATCAGCACTGTCAGCCTTGGCCTTTTCAAACAGCCTCTTTAATTAGACTAACAAATGCTGGCTGTGCTCAGTGGGTCAAATCCACTGTTGGTGAAAGCAGGTGCGATTCCACTGAAACCACTGAGCTCCACTGAAATCTAGCCACACGCAGACTGGCGTGCTAGGAACCGCCTTTCTCTGCAGTTTGTTCACTGAGGCCCAGACCCTCAATGGTATTTAAGGGCCTATCTTCTACTGGGTCTTTGGGGGGTATTTAACCAGCTCTTTCAGCTGCTTCTTCTCTAAACTTAGTGCTGCTCCTTTTAAACACTCCTGTAAACTCTGTAGGGCTGCAGATTTGTTCAGTCTCTGATCTGCTTGTGGAACTGGCCGGAGGATGCAGAAACAATCAAATCTATTTAGTGTGATGCAAAGTCTCAGGTCAGAGCTGAACCAAAGCAACCTGGTCCCTATGTACACCATAAATGGGGATCCCTGTAGCCCCCATCCCTATGCTGTAACCCTGCCCATCCTTGCGGGAGGCAGCAGGTTTCTGAGTTCAGATGAATGGGGAAGTTCACACCTCTTGGAGCTATTGTTTCAGGCTGTCTGCAGACTCAGGCAGACATCAATTATACTTGGGTCACATTTTCAAGCTTTTCTTTGCAGTCAGGAGCCGGTGCCCTAGACATATGTCTGAAACAAGCCATGGCTTAGTTTGTGCAAGCTGGCAGCAAATCCTTAACTCCACCCTGGAGCCAGGAGAAAGCAGGGGAAGGAATTGTATGTCTCTGAGTAACAATGCCCCTTGGGGCTGCTCTGGGTTTGATGTAGCGTAAGCACTACCCCTGGCACAGGGCTGTGGCCAAAGGCACCATCTTGCCCTAGATGGTGATGTGCCCTGTAACAATCTCCAAGCGCAATCACAGCACCCAGTGACCAGGACAAACTTACCCACAGTGAAGATGGGCCGTCGATACGGGAGCAGCCCAAAGCTGTACTGGAACATGCCCCGGGCGTGGAACAGGGGGAGGGAGATGCCCATGATTTGCTGAAGACGGTGCTGCGTCCGCCTCAGCCAGGAGCCCTTTGGGTTGTCGACCTGGTCAAAGAGCTCATTCTCCCCAAAGGAAAACACGGGGACGAGTGGAGCCCTGCGGAGGGAGAACGGGGACAGGGCAGGCAGCACAAGCGCAGCAGGCCAGCAGACAGTGCACGGAAGAGGAGGCTCTTTCTGTGCATGGCCAGCAGCCAGCAGAGCTCTGCACTCAGCAAGAACTCTCGCTCTGCCATTGGGCAAGAGATAAGGCGGAGGCACCGCCGCCTGCCCCTCTGGGAGAGCAGTGTCTGCAGAGCCCACGCTAGGGCTAATAGTGCCGGGGGAGTGGCGTGGCTCTGCCAGCCTAACCCCTGTACATCAAAGGAGTCTCTATCTTGCTCAGAGCAGGCAGGCTCCCCCTTGCCATGGATGGGCAGGGCTGTCTAGGGTGTGGTTTTATGAACATAGTGCTGGCCTTAAGCATAAGCAGAGCCAATGGCCACTTGCGCCAAAGCCCACTGAATTAATTGGAGAGACTCCCACTGGCGTCAACAGGCTTTGGAGCCAGCCGTTAGAGGCACCCCATCCAGCGTCAGTCCTGGTGCTCTCCGGCCAGCCCCAGCTCTCCTTCCGGCTGTGGGACTGGAAGGGGAACGGCCCAGCCAGCAGGCCGGCCTCGCCTCCTCTGGCCGGGTGGCCTTGTTTCCCTGCCTCCCCTCCCGTCGCTGCGGTGTCGGCGTGAGGGCAGCGACAGGGCTCACAGCATTACCCGTGCTCCATGGCCAGTCGAACGAACCCCTTGCGGTTTTTCAGCAGTAGGGTGAAGGCTCCAGGTCGCGCGTCCAGGGCCTCCTGGGCCCCTCCCACTGCTATGGCCAGCACATTCCCGCCTCCCCACCTCCTCAGCACGTACGAAGCACTGTCTTTGTCGGATGGGACGAGGCCTGGGAGGGCAGAGACAAGAAGAGACGCTTGACACTAAGAGCCTCAATTACCATGGGCCAGTCATTCATACATCACTACTTGTACAGCTCCACGACGGTGCTTGAAGGTGCATCCTCCTCCTCTTCCTCCTCTCTTCTATAGCGCCAGAAGTTGATCCAGCCCTCCAAACCCCAACTAGGGGACAGTCACAGGGTGCGCTGATCCCTTTTAGGGAATCTGGGCTCAGCCTCACCCTGTGACAGTGACCCAACGTGTGGGGCTCATGCAGGAGATTGAACAAGCGTGGGATCTATTCCTCTCTCTGTAAGGTCGGGGTCAGGGTTCTGCATCGCTGATGTCAATAATTTCTCAACAACAGACGCGTAGGCACCACATTTGCGTGGAATGTGGAGGATTTTGGGGCTGAAATGAGTGGTGTCCCTCAAAATGAGCTCCCTTGGAGAGGTATCTGGTAGGTAAGGCCTGTTCCCTGCCTTGAAAAGTAAGACAAGTAAATAAGACAAGGCAAAACAGAGGCAAGACCTATGGCCCCATTTCTGCAGAGGGCGGGTCCGGGGTTACTAACGGGAAGAAGTAAGGGGAAGCCATTGCCTGGGGAGGTGGGTTTTAAGGAGGGATTTGGAGGTGAGAGAAGGTGTTTGGCAGATGTGGTCACTCAGTTCCCACCCCAAAACCTTGTTGCTCTTTCTGCCAGCTCATGTGCAATGGGCACTTCCGGGTGCCAGGGGCATGGCCGAATCTGCTGCTCCAGCACTTCGAAAGCGCTGCTGCAGCTGGTGTAAAGGGTTTGGGCAAGCACCCAGGAACTGATCCCGCAAAGCACTTACACAGGTGCTGAACTTTGTACGTGAATAGTGCCACTGACTTCAGTGAGACTATTCGTGTGCCTAGAACAAAGCGGATGATTCCGGCTTTACTGGACCGGGACCTAAAGCCTTGCTGCTGGTCATGAATAAACAGAAACAGGGGCAGCATTTTGGAGGAGGAAAGGACAGAGGTGGGTTGGCGTGCAGTTCCTATTGACATCAATGGGAGTTTGGCCACTGGCTTCAATGGGAGCAGGATTGGGCTCCCATTGGTGACCTGATGGGATGACAAACCCCATCTTCACCTGTGGAGCCAATGCAAACGGTGCCAGCCCTGGTGAGCCCACTGGGTTTCTGCCTCCCTCTTATGTCTCTCTAAACAGTGGAGATGCAGCTGTGACTCGGCCAGCAGGCTGAGAGCCAGGTGACCTGCATTCCATTCCGCCTCTGCCACTGACTCACCGAGAGACTTGGGGCAAGACACTTAGGCTGGGATTTTCAAAGGAACCTAAGAAACAGCCACTGAATGTTCCTGGGATTTGAGTGTCTAACTCTTGCTGGCTCCAGTGGAAATCGTACCTATTCGCTCCCTGACTCAGTTTCCCCATCTCTTCAATTACACTTAACCTCCTTCGGAAAGTGCTGGGAGTGCTCAGATGGAAAGTGCTATGTACACCTCTACCCCGATATAACGTGACCCGATATAACACAAATTCGGATATAACGCGGTAAAGCAGCGCTCCGGGGGAGGGGCTGCGCACTCCGGTGGAGCAAAGCAAGTTCGATATAACGCGGTTTCACCTATAACACGGTAAGATTTTTTGGCTCCCGAGGACAGCGTTATATCGAGGTAGAGGTGTATTATTTTCATCTGCTTATTTTTTCTCACTGCCTGTTCCTTCCCCAGTCTCCAGGATTCTATCTCTGCCTGTGGGTACGTCTACACTGCAAAACACGGCAGTGAGTCTCAGAGCCCAGTTTAACTGATCGGCTTGCAAGGCTCATGCTGCAGGGCTAAAAACAGACCCTTCCCCCCTCCCCAGGTTTCAGAGCCTGGGCTCCAGCCTGAGTGGGAACATCTACACTGCTGTAGATTTTTTTGCCCTGTTGTGAGCACCTGAGTCAGATGAGGCTTGCTGCTGTAGGGTTTTTTTGTTTTGCAGTGTAGATGTACCCTGTGTGACCTGTGGCTTGGCAGCTACACCTCTAGCACGATGGTTTGTTATTTGCATCGTCTCTCCCTGGCAGCTGTTTCCCTGCAACAGCAGCAGCATCTGAGTCTAGAGGACATTTTTTCTCCCACTTTCGTAGTAAGAGCAAGTTCTCGCCTGTATGCGATTGGAACATGAAAGAACTGAATTCTCCACCTGGCACGTGGGGGATTGAGCTCTGCTTGTGAGCAGCGCTCGCCCTTTGAAATCAGCGGCAGCGGTGAAGCTATATCCTCAGCTTTGAGAGTGTTTGGGGTTGTGTCAGGGTGTGTTGGCTTTTCTTTAACCGTTTCCTGTAACAAGCAATGAATTAACAGAGGCAGGGTGGTCTCGTAGCTGGGACTCAATAGATGGGGGTTCAAATCCTTGTTCTGCCACAGATTCCCTGTGTGACCAGGGGCAAGTCACTTAGCCTGGCTATTCTTCTGCTCCCCATCTGCAAATTGAGGGTCTTGTCTGTTTAGACTGTAAGCTCCTCAGAGCAGGGACTGTCTCGCATGATGTGGTTGTACAGCACCCAACACAACGGGGCCCTGATCTTCACTGAGGCTTCTAAGTGCTGCTGTACCTGAGATAATAAATAACGATGAAAAGTTAAACCGAGAAAGTAGGGGGAGGAGAGAAGGAAGGACAGGGCATTTAAAGGGCTGATTGTACCTGTTCAAAGCTTTTCTTCTGTGTTCCCTCCACTCCTTGGCTGCGTACATGCTTATGGCAAAGAACATAGGAACCCAAACCACTAATAGGCTCCCCAGTGTGACTCTTCCAAAGTCTCCAGCTTTTCATGCGGTCCCAGAGGGCCGAGCTCCTATCTGCCATTACCACTGCCCCTCATACTCTGCCCCCATGCTACGGCCCTGCTTACCTCCGCTCAGCAGGTAGTCCCTGAAGAACGGGACTCTGAACCAGAGTGTCAGCATCATCATGTGAGGGGTCAACCCCGGGAACAGCTGCGAAAACCCCGTTGCCTCGGTGCAGAAATTGAGGAAGGCCCCGGCCACCAGGACCCCGTGGGGATGGAAGCCGACCACGTAGTTCTTACTTGGATCCAGCTCTGCCGTTTTCACCAGCTGGAGACACAATAACCGATGAGGAGATATAACACAGACAGAGTTGGGAGTTTGTAACAAATCCTAGAGATGCCACCGAAGCCTGGCTGGGCATTCGCCTTAGAGAACAGTCATGATTTTTCTTTGTGTGCAGCTATCTCCCTCCCTCTAGGGGGCGCTAAGAGTGAGTGGCCCTTACCCTCCGATGCTCACAGAGGCTAGAGATGCTCAAAAATCCCCCCCCCCTTTTTTTTTTAAATGTTTCATGGCAAATGCCCTTTTAACCAAAATGGGAGATTTCAACCCACTGTTTTCATTTTGGTCACTATTTTTCAATTTCTGACAAAAATTTCAAGCCAAAACCTTTTGAAGTTTTTGGAAACATTTCATTTGGGGGTGTGTGGCTGGGGGCGGAGGGAGGGCTCTCTACTGTCTCTCTCTCTCTTTTTAAACAGCCTCTTTTCCAGTGGGAAAGTTTAAAAATGGAGAGACTGTTTTTCCCTCTCCCGCGCCCCCCATTTTTTTCAACCAGCACTAGCAGGGACCGCAACTGTGCCTGGCTCCTGTGGTGCAAACAAAGCATGCAGGGAAGGCTCCTCGGCCCAGATCCTCAAAGGAATTTGTGCCCAATAGGCCTGTAGCCTCAGAAGTATGTCAGCACTCGCGCCCATTGAAATCAGTGGGTGCTAGGCACCTAAATACCTTTGAGGATCTGGGTCCTTGTGTCCTGCTCTGCTTTAAGGCAAAGGCCCTCTGAGGTAAGGCTATGAGAGGACAAAAGATTGTGGGTACAATTTGAACTCCTAGCAACACCTCACCCTGCCTGACTTTCTCCTGCAGGGTAGGGGAGCTCTCAAATTTGAGAAGGAAGAAAATGGTTTAATATGCTGGAAGAAGGCTGGAAAAGAGCCACTGACACCAGCAGGTGGCGCTCAGCTGCATCTGGGCTAAAAGCACATTCTCTGCAGCCTCGTCTGCATTGAGAATTGGAAGTAATTCTCCCGCTGGTGCTAGAACGCCAGCATAAGCAGCTTTTCTAGGGGGAGCGAACGTGGGAGAAGCGGTGCAGACCAGGTGCAAGGGTAACCCAGCCTGCTTGGTGTGGTGCGCTGTCCCCCTCTAGTAGCGGCTACACCATCAGAGAGTGGTGAGCCTGCTACACGCCTGGCTAACAGGCACGTGTCTTTTAGCTCATGCAGTAGTGGGTCATGCATTAAGCTCCAGAGGTCCCCGGTTTGATCCCAGCTGACAACAACCAGGGTCTCTTGGTGTTACACAGGCATAGCTTACCATAGTGTTCTTTGCAGGTTCTGGGAAGTGCTTCCCCCTTTGTTGGGCTGGCTTAGGGGTAAATGTCACACAGTTGCCTTGAGTGTTTAACTTTTAGGGAGCGGATCCGGATTCCGCCCGTCCTTTCACCTGCTGGGACAGTTTCAAGGACAGGGGCATCTGCCCCTTTAAGGGCATCCCTGTCCCACTTCATTGATGTGATCATCAGCAGGTGACAGGAGCCACTAGACTAGTTCGGTTACAGCCCAGCTCAGCTATTCAGTCCCTACCAGCTGGGACAGCTTTTGGGGACAGCGGCTCTACCCCTTTAAGGACATTCTCCCCCGCCCTCCCTATCACTGCTAGAGCCCCCAACTATCTGGAGCTGGCCTGGATTTGATAGCCATCTGGATGCGCTGCAAGGGCTGGCTTTTCTCCCAGGCTTTACAGGAGGAGGGTGTGTTTATCTGGAGAATTGGGGGGGGGGGGGGAATGTTTTTATCTGGAGACTGCGGGAGAAGCAGATACATTTAATAGAATATGAGACACGATAGTGCAGTTCAGGATGCCTGGACTGTGCCGTGGGCACTTGGCTGACTTGCCTGACCCATTTGAGAACGTGGACACTTCCAGCCCAAGTTAGACTTGACCAAGGGTCTGTCTACACTGCAATTAGACACCCGCGCCTGGCCCGTGCCAACAGATTCGGGCTTGTGGAGTTAAGGGGTAGTTTAATTGCAGTGTAGACGTACAGGATCCTAGAGCCTGGGCTCTAGCACGAGCCCAAATGTCTACACCACAATTAAGCAACCCCTTAGTCTGAGCCCCACAATCCCGGGGCAGCCGGCACGTGGGGTTTTAATGGCAGAGTAGACAAACCCTCAGTGACCTGGAGACAAAAGTGCTTGCCTCCCTGCTCCCAGTTCCCTGAGTCATCCAGTCCCACTCCCACAGTTAGCTTCACTTACGGCCCAGCTTCAGGAGTGAAGAAGCGTGTGGTAGAGGACTCTGTGTGTGTCTGGTTGCTGCACTAAAATCTACCAGGAAAAGCCCCCAGGGAAAGAAACGCCTCAAGGACTTACACCCCACTGCAGGCAGCACAGCAGGAGGAGTGAGTCTGTAATAGGCACTCAGGGCAGGGTAGAGGCCTTGTCAATGAGCTCAGGGAGGCTGGGAGCAGGGTTGGTGCAGAGCTGCTCTGCACCAGCTGGGCAAGCTCACTCCACAGGGGTTATTCTCAGGGGCCCAGTTCCACTCAGCATAAAGCCCCTTTCACCCCCAGAGCAGCTTAAAGGGCCTTTTGCCTAAGAGAGAATCAAGCCCCACAAGCATTATCCACTCTGCTGCCTCTGAGTACATCAATCCACTCCGTGGTGCTATTCTAGTGGCAGGGCAGCTAATTAATTCTCCTGGAGAAAG
Organism: Platysternon megacephalum; assembly: GCA_003942145.1. NCBI lineage: Eukaryota > Metazoa > Chordata > Testudines > Platysternidae > Platysternon > Platysternon megacephalum. Next base: position 630,281 of record QXTE01000147.1, read on the forward strand.
GCAGAAGCAGCAGCGGCAGCAAGTAGGTCATAAGAGGTATTTTTTATGCTGTGGCTAATTTTCCATCTGTCCCGGAGCATTATTGACAGTGCACATGTACCCAGTCACGCGCCATCTCCTAACGAGGTGAGGTTGTGAACAAAAAGTCCCTTTGCTGCCGAGCACAGGCGCTGAGCAAGCAAAGGGATCCGCTTGCTGATTTCACTCAGTAGCCAGGGACATTTCCATGATTCACTCAGTCTCAGGCAGCCTAGTTTTGTTTTCTATAAGTAACGTACATTTATATAAGGCCTTTCCTCCTCCCCAAGTAGTTCATAAATGGAAAGGCAAACTGGATCTAAGGGTTTGGGGCATCACTGAAATGTAATCACCTCTGGGGCGGAGGGATACTCAGTAGTTGTTTAATGGGCCACAGCAACACTCAAGAACAGCTTAGGAGAGGAAATGAAGACTGTTTCCCCCGACTCTGAAGGGGAATATTGGAGATAGGTAAGGTGTAGCCAAGGGAGGTATTGTGGTCTAGTAGTTAGAACAGAGGACTGGGAGATCTGGTTTGTAATCCTGGTTGTACCACAGACTTTCAGAAGACTTCACCATTTGGATGGCCATAGGCATCACAATAAGAGCTGAGTTTTTTTGAAAATCTGTCCTTTTATCTAGGTGCTTCGGAGGATGCTGAGCTCTTAAAAACCTGACCCTTCGTGGGTGCTGAGCACTTGCAAATCTGGTCCTGTGTGACCTTGGTCTGCCCCTCTAATAATGAGAGATGACTCCAAATCAAAATCTCAACTCCACACACTCCTGGACTTTAGCTGCTCACAATCTGAATATTGCAACCTATATCCATCGCTAATAACACTGGCCGAGCTCACAGGGGTGAGACATGGGTCCAGAACTTCTTGACAACCAGGAACAAATGTCTCAAATTGCGCACCCCAAAATGGAGGCACACAAAGTTAGTGAGCATTTCTGAAAAGTTGGCTGGAAGCAATTTGTCCATGGCCATGCAGAGCATCCATAGCCTAGCTAGGATCTGAACCCAGCTCTCCTGAGGTGAGTCCAATCCCTTAACTAACACTCTGTTCTTACAAGCGCTATTGCCTCTGTTTGCATGGGCTCCTCATTAACCCATATGCTACAACAGGGGTAGGCAACCTATGGCACGCGTGCCAAAGGCGGCACACGAGCTGATTTTCAGTGGCACTCACACTGCCCGGGTCCTGGCCACCGGCCCAGGGGGCTCTGCATTTTAATTTAATTTTAGATGAAGCTTCTTAAACATTTTAAAAACCTTATTTACTTTACATACAACAATAGTTTAGTTATATATTATAGACTTATAGAAAGAGACCTTCTAAAAACATTCAAATGTATGACTGGCACGCGAAACCTTAAATTAGAGTGAATAAATGAAGACTCGGCACATCACTTCTGAAAGGTTGCCGACCCCTGTGCTACAAAATGAACATTTTTGAAAATGTCATGCAAGGAGAACTGATTTTTATCACAGACCATAAGGGAAGGAAGGACAGTGAGACACAGGGCACAGTTCCTGGAAGGAGATCCAATTTAGACAAGCTGATGATGGGAAATGCAAATCACAAAGAGTACTATTCAATAGGAAGGAGACACCTGGGAAGCAGGAATGCTGAAAAACAAACCTAGATGTAATAGTGGAAAGCATAATTTTGGATGCTGTTGGGCTTTAGAAGACCGGTTTTGAGTCCCAGCTCTGCCACGGGCTCCCTGTGTGTCCTTGGGCAAGTCATTTAACCTCTCTGTGCCTCAGTTCCCCATCTGTAAAATGGGCAGACAACCCCTCCCCCCCACTTTGTCTCTCTTGTCTATTTAGAGAGTAAACTCTTCAGGGCAAGGGCTGTATGTGTGCGTGTTTGTGTGTGCAATGAGGCCCTGACCTGTGTGGGGCCTTGAGGTGCTATTGATATACAAATCATAATATAAATAGAGGCGCCACAGCTGAAGGAATGTCCTGCTCCCGTCATCTTTGGGGACACCGTGCCTTGGACAGTACATTCAGTACTAGGTACCACCACAGCAAAAGGATACTGGCAAAATCGGATATAATTAGGGGGCTGGAGGGATTAATAAGGAAAGATTAACATCTTGATATTTTGGCTGAAGGACCAGAGGAGGATGTTGTTATGTAGAAACATTTCATGGGTGCAAACACAAAGGGTGGAATCCTGCCCTTCTGGGGAGTTTTGTCATTGCTTCAACAGGCTCAGGATTTCACCCCAGTGATGGAAAGGAGTAGGGCTGATGGTGGGCCAAGGACATGCATTATGTAGGCTGAATAGAAGAAGGAATTTCATTGCAATGAGATGTCAGGGGTTCTCACAACAACATTTTTTTTTAGACTTGCTAGCTAGTAAGTCTGCTTCTACTTTTCACAGCAGCAGACTTGTTAGCTAGCTGAGAGGCAGTGAAAAGTGATATTAAGAAACATACAAATATCACTTTTCACAGCAGACTTACTCAGCCCTGGCAAGCCGGGAGACAAATTAAGCCTTGGATGGGGAGATGGGTAGGGAGGCAGTGGGGCTGGGGGTGATGTGGTGGATGGGTGAGGGGCCGGAGGAGGCAGCAAGGACCAGGGGTGATGCATGAGGGGCTGGGGGACAGAGCCCATGGCCTGAGCCCACCGCCACAGGCTGGAGCCTGCCACCCACCATCCCAGGGCTAATGCTGGAAGCCTGAGCCCCACTGCCCTGGGGAAGGTGGGGAACTCACACCTACTGTCTGCTCCTCTGCTGTTTGTGGCTCCAGGGGAGCCCTCCCCCGATCACCACCCAGAAGGCTGTGTCCGCAAGAAAAGCCCCTGGTGGCTGCATTTGAGAAACGCTGCATTAGACTGTGGAACAGTTGAGCAGTTCTCAACCTTTTCCATTCTGGGATACCCTCCCCTGGCTCCTCTTTGCAATACGAGCAATCAGAACCCCAAGAATAGTCCATTTGTGCCTCCTAAGACTGGACACAACACAAATAGACACTAGAGGGAACAAACCCACAGCAGCCAGAGGCATGGACTACATAAAACTGAACAGTCCTTTTCCATCCCTGATTTCCACAAATCCTGATTCCCGTGCAGTTAATTTATCACTGGTTGCACAGCGTTCTCATTATTGCTGGTTGCTTATCGCTCTCCTGCAATGCTCTCCTTTTAGATTTCCCCATGATTTATTATACTTTTATAGCACGTCTGTGTTTAGGCACTGCATTTAGAATTGCGCTATCTGTTGCCCTATCATTTATTTTCTTTGCAGGTTCCTTCTGGCAGGAGCTGAACCAGAATGAAAATCCTGGTGTTTTATAATCCTATCAGCTGGAACATCTGTTCCCAATGTAGGTTTCCTCATGGAGGGCCAGATCCAAAGGCCAATGAAGTCAGTGGAAAGGCTTCCATTAACCTCAGTGGGCTGTGGATTGGGCCCATACAGATGATGTTTCCCTAAGAGAAATATGTATCCTCACATGTTCAGCTGTCCCATGAGTGGCAGCAAGAGTAGTTACCCTCCCGTCATTCAGGGTTCTACACAGGGCCCAGTCAAAGTTCCCCTCTTCTTGGGGTATAAGCAGAGCAATAAGGGCCACATTGTCAACCCAGCATCCACTCATTGTGGGTGCCTCATAAGAACATAAGAACGGCCGTACTGGGTCAGACCAAAGGTCCATCTAGCCCAGTATCCTGTCTTCTAACAGTGGGCAACACCAGGTGCCCCAGAGGGAGTGAACCTAACAGGCAATGATCAAGTGATCTCTCTCCTGCAATACATCTCCACCCTCTGGCAAACAGAGTCTAGGGACACCATTCCTTACCCATCCTGGCTAATAGCCATTAATGGACTTAACCTCCATGAATTTATCCAGTTCTCTTTTAAACACTGTTATAGTCCCAACCTTCACAACCTCCTCAGGTAAGGAGTTCTACAAGTTGACCGTGTGCGGCGTGAGNGTACCATCGATTTATATAAGGGCAATAATATATTCTCAGTCTTATTCTCTATCCCCTTTTTAATGATTCCTAACATCCTGTTTGCGCTTTTGACCGCCTCTGCACACTGCATGGACGTCTTCAGAGAACTATCAACAATGACTCCAAGATCTTTTTCCTGACTCGTTGTAGCTAAATTAGCCCCCATCATATTGTATGGTTAGTTGGGGTTATTTTTTCCAAGGTGCATTAGCCTCCAGTGCTGGATGTCCAATTTGAGGGACACAGCGTCATGTTACTCAGAAGCACTGAGTACCTACAACTCCAGCTGAGGCCAGCTGCAGGTGCTCAGCACCTTTGAAAATCAGGCGTCTCTAGTGGGTGACCCAAAAGCAGTGGACACGTTAGAAACTGTAGGTCAAAATCCCTGCTCAAGTTGGGTCCACTTTTTCCCGCCATACTCTTGGCTTCTCCAGTCCTCTCTCTCTGCCCACCAGCTCGCCCTGCAGCATAATGAGCCCCATTGGGATCCACTCCCCAGTGCATTAGCCTCTCCCGATCTGGTTCCATAATTCCGCAGACCCACCGGGGAACGCAAACTTGCAGATCTTGGTTCTGCCATGGCAGGCCTGGCTAGGCTGCCTCAGCATGTCCAGGGCTTTGGGTGAGCAGCACACCCTGACCTGTACACAGTATCAACTTTAGGCCTTTGTGGTTGCAAAAGGACCGTGCTTCCACAGAGCTGATATTGCATCACCCTAATCTTACCCACAGCTGCACATTCGCTAACGCATGGGTAAACCTTCTTCCCCTCTGCCCCATCTACTACTCTGCCAGCCCAGAGAATTCCAAATCAGCCTCCCTGTTATGGTTGCACATAGACTTGTATGTCCCAGCAGCCTCAGTAGTGGCTAATGGGTATTAGTGCAAAGGCTGCTGGGACATAAATGTTGGCAGCCGGCTGACACACCAGAGGGATGGTTAAAGTGGAGTCAGCTGACCAGAGAAGTCAAGAGGACCCCACATTCTGCATGGGTCAGTTCTGCAGTCTCATGTATATCGTTTCATCGACTGTTCCCTTGTTCATGTAGAGCAGCGGTTCTCAACCCACGGGCTGCATGCAGCCCAATTAGCACACAGCTGTGGCCCAGCTCAGCTGTGTGCTAAAGGCCAGCCCATGTGCCGGGGTCTGCCAGGTTCCCGGCTGCTCGGCACGAAGGGGTCCAGGCTGCCCTGCCGCCCAGTGCCGGGGGTCGGGGCCCCAGGTCTGGGGCAGCCGCGTGATGGGGGTCCAGGGTTGGGGCAGCTGGCTGGCCCTGTGAGCTTCAAGGTCCGGGGCAGCCGTGCTGCCCTGCCACCCGGCCCCTGCAACACATTGTGGGCTGAATATGTGGCCCGCAGTGTTTAATAAATTGAGAACTACTGGCATAGAGCTTGGGGAGGAAGGGTGGCTTTGGTGTTAAAAAAAATATAATAATATATGGAGATATACCTATCTCATAGAACTGGAAGGTCATTGAGTCCAGCCCCCTGGCTTTACTAGCAGGACCAAGTACTGATTTTGCCCCAGATCCCTAAGTGGCCCCCTCAAGGATTGAACTCACAACCCTGGGTTTAGCAGGCCAATGCTCAAACCACTGAGCTATCCCTCCCCCCAGTTAGGGCACTGGCCTGAGACTCAGGAGACCTGTGTTCAATTCCTCACTCTGTCATGGACAAATTGTGTGACTTTGGTCACATCAGTGCCTCCATTCCCAAGCTTTTGTTGATATGTTGTGGGTGAAAAGGAAATTCCTGTCTTGCCTATTTAGATTATAAGCACCGGGGGCAGGGATGTTTCTTACTCTGTGTGTGTACAGCAGCTAGCACACTGGGGCGCTGACGTTGGTTCGGAGTCTGGGCATTGCTGTAATAACAATAAGCAATTCTGCACATAGGGGATGTGTGAGCAACTTTTTCACGTGCAACTCAAGCATCAGGTATCTAAAAGGGTGTCATAAGGAGGAGGGAGAAAACTTGTTCACCTTAGCCTCTAAGGATAGAACAAGAAGCAATGGGCTTAAACTGCAGCAAGGGAGGTTTAGGTTGGACATTAGGAAAAAGTTCCTAACTGTCAGGGTGGTTAAACACTGGAATAAATTGCCTAGGGAGGTTGTGGAATCTCCATCTCTGGAGATATTTAAGAGTAGGTTAGATAAATGTCTATCCGGGATCGTCTAGACAGTATTAGGTCCTGCCATGAGGGCAGGGGACTGGACTCAATGACCTCTCAAGGTCCCTTCCAGTCCTAGAATCTATGAATCCACAGCCAGAGATTGCATCTAGATCACTGAATAAGCCAGCTGCTTACATTCACACCAAGTCTGCTCCTTTTCAGACTGGCTTGATTAGTGATGTGCATACTGCAAGCTCAGGTAAGGGTAGCCATGCTTTCTTAGGTACTTATTTGACCCCTATTACCACAGTATCTGAGAATCTCACTCTCTTTAATGGATGTAGTTTCACAACACCCTGTGAGGTAGGGCAATGCATTATCCCCATTGTACAGATGGGGAGCTGAGGCACAGAGACTTGCCTGAGGAAACACAGGATGTTTGTGGCAGAACATGGACTGGAAGTGAGGTCTCCCAGGTGCTATGCTAGCACCCTAACCACTGGACAATTCTTCTACTCTACTCTACTTTCCCTTTTGTTAAGGGAACTCTTAGACACAATAACTAGCTCCTTAGTGCCTGAATGTTTTCTTTTTAATGTTTAGACATTCCCATTTTCCATCTTTGTCAAAGTTCAATCTCTTACCGGACTAGTGGTCAAGTTTGGGTGATAGTCACAATATGCACATACTGGGAAGGGAGTTAATCTCTTACATTGCATGGCCTAATTGTTATGCAATACAGTCTTGTCTTATAGGCCGTTTGGGGTGGGAGAAAGGTGGGGACCTCTTCTCTTGCTGACTGGCTGGCTTGTTTGTTTGCTTTTAAAGTGGGGTGGGATTTGCTCTGGATCTGTTCTTTTCGGATGCGTTGTGCCTTTAATAATTGTCAGAGCACCCAGAGTCTAGGGCAGGTGCGTCCATGTAGCTAAATCTAAATAAAGTGAGCTCCTGCCCTGCAGTCCATCCCAAGTCCATTTCCCAGAAAAACAACAACCTGCAAAAGAAAATTGTAAACGGGAAACAATCCTGTCTGAATGTGCCTGCCTCTTGCATCCAACAGATCTGAGAGACTCCAAGCCAATGGCAGGAGATCCAGATGCCTAAGAACCCACCTCAGCTGTGATCGTGTTCGATTTTCCAAGCTGAGCAGTGCTGAGTCTCAGATTAACATTGCCGCCAGCTGTATTTGCAGAACCAGAGGAATTCAAGGTCAAAGGACATGCTAGTTCATCTCCTGACAATGAGAGATTGTTCCCTACAAAAGTATTCCCAGGTGCTTTTTTCAGTGTAATTTTAAATTACTCTGTTTACTGGGCTTTATCCTCTTTCCTTGGAAGATTTTTTCCACAGCCCAGTGGACCTTGCTGTTAGGAGATCATCTTACACTTTCCTGGGCTAAATTTCATCCTATTACATTTTGGACCCACCCCCTTTTGCTCTTTCCCCAAATAATACTATAAGCCAGTGGGTAGAGCAGTGGTTCTCAACCCATGGCCTGCGGGCCGCTTGCGGCCCTCAGCACACAGCCGTGGCCCATGTGACACCCTCCAGTTCAAGTCCATGTCCCTTTCTTCAGGACTGGTTTTCTTAATAAACAGAAGATGCAAAATCGTTTACATGACACACAACACTGGGTAATAGAGGCCTGGTCACTTCTGCAAGCTGGGAAGGGACAGGATACAGCTCACCCAAATCACATTGGCTTGTCCATTTTCACTCTGCTCTCTTCTCCTTGGCCAATACATAAGTGTGGAGATAGAATCCCCCTCCCCTCCATGCACAAGGACCAGGGGAACATAGCGCAGGCCAGCAAGGTAAGAGCACTGACCCTGGTATTGTCTGCACCAGCCGGCAGAGTGCCGTGGGGTACACACACTGTGCCCTATAAAAAGGCACAGCAAGGGTTTCCTGAGTGCCCACCCGCACGCACGCCCGGAAACATTACATTGGCCTTGGCTACTATGCTCTTAGGAGTGGCCACTCCTCACCCTTTGTGGTTCTCAAATGCAAGCTCATTAGCTCTTTGTTTTGTTTGCCTGAGCTGGAGGAGCTGGTGTTTGCCAGCCAATCGTTGCCCTTTATACTACTACACCTTTTAACCTTCAGTCCTAGGCAGAAAGGCCCTGGAGCCTCAGCTAAAGCAGGGAAAACAACATGTTTTCTCTCTGGGTGGCGAGCCCACACGGAGAAGGAGGACTGTTAATATTTCACGCAGCATACTCGTTTGTGTTATGTTTCCATTATTCAAATGGGGACCTGGCTGTGGGCCACAGTCCTTCTTCCTGCTCTGCTCCAGTAAACAACTAGACGACAGCAAACCTCCTTTCTTCCCCATCCCCTTCCTCCCTCCCTAGGCCTCTGCTCTCTGCTGCTTTGTGATCCCGTGTGGAGTCCCCTCAGGCCCACACACCCCACATCCCAGGGCAGCTCCTGAACACTACTGGCACTGAAAAGTTCCCCTTCCCCTGAGGACAGAGCAGCCTGTCTTGTGATCAGAGCAAGGCACCAGGAGTCAGGAGCTCTTGGTTCTGTTCCCCAGTCGGAGGCTGATTGATCCTGGATAAATCTCTTAGGCCAAAGTGTTCCTACTTGGGTGTCTCGAGCTGGTCCCCTAAATCCACATTGAGACTCCTAAGCAGAGCTGGCCTGATGTTCCGAGGTGCTGAGCATACGCACCTCCCAGCGACTTCCTGGCAGAAGACACCCCTCCTTGGTTGGCCTACCTGGGAGTACGGCCTGGTGTGTAATGCAGGCCTTGCTCTTGGGATATTAACCCCTATGTGCGAGTGGGTGGGCAAGGAGAGGAGCCATGGCACTCTCCCACCCATGCACTGGCCAGGTTATTTGGCCAGGTACAAATGGAGAAGTGTTATTATTTGTATTGTGGTAGCACCTCAGAGCCTGAGTTGTGGACCTGGACCCCACTGTGCTAGGCACTGTACAAACACAGAACAAAAAGCCCCTGCCTCAAAGATCCTAAGCAGCACCCTTTCAAAGGCTGTGGTAACTTACTTCCAACCCACCTGAGCAAGAGGGGAGATGGGCGGAATCGTGACTTGTCACAACGGCTTCCTGGGGCTGAGCCATTACACACTGCCTGTTAATAAGGGCTGAGCTTAAAGGCTCGAGCTAGCCCTTCGCTTAGATCTCATAGATGTGCCATTGACTTGCCACGCCTGCTCCCGTGTTGTTGCATCATCCATCATACACTTACGCTCCTGTGGTGTATCCGTATGAACAGGAAGCTCAAAGAAGGACAGAGTTGCTGACCAGGGTGAGATAAAGCTGATAAAGATGTTGTGCTTCCATCCAGTCGGAACAATGCTGGGCTTTTCAAGAGCGTGGTTTGGAGGTTTCACTGCCATTGGGATTTCCCAGCATTTGGGTGAACTAGCAGGGGCAGCTGCAGTGTCAGACAATAATGAAGCAAGATTGAATTCCAGATTGGTTTGTCTCCTTTCAGTCTCACTGAGTTATCTCGTAGGTTATTCAAGGAAATTTGGGGTGGGCCGGGGAGAACATATGACCTATGTACAGCATGAAGAGTTACATAAAAGGTGGTTTCAAAACAAGCAGGAATCACTTAGCAGTATCAGCATCAGCGTTCTTGCCGCACCATCAGGTGCATAAGGCTTAAGTCAGTAACGGACGAATAAATGCAAGACCCGTGTGCCATATGCAGTACGATATGATAAATGGGCAGATAAATCAATACACATCAAGTCACAAGCCTTCGAATCCGGGCACAGGATTGAAGTTGCAGTACAATGAGGCTCATCTTGATATTTCACTTCTCTATTCTATTATGGTAGTACCTAGAAAGATGCTTCGGTCCTGAACTGATGATTACAGCTAATGATGACAACATGAGAAACCAGGCTGATCAGACTTGTGCAGGGAAGCAAAATCTACAGAGCTGGTTGAAATACTGGATTTCTGTTCCATGGCAAATGCCGACACACACACAAAAATTTTGTTTGAGATTGGAACAAAAAGTTGACATTTCAAAATGTCCCCAAAAGTGAAATTTCAGAATAAAAAATTTATTTCAGGTCAGCTGTAACATTTCATTTCAATAGAATTGAATATTGATTTTGACTCTTTTTGTCCATTATATTTTTATTTTATTACTTTATTTTTCTTTTCTTTTTTTATAATTTGAAATGAGGGTTTAATTATTTTAAAATTATAATATGAACATAAAATAATAATTTGTGTTTGGTAATCCAACTGGTAATTAGTTTGGTAACTGATATTGTAATTTGCATAACATAAAATGGTATAATAAAATAATATAAAAATAAAATATAAAATAAAACACATTTCTAAATGAGAAGTCAATTTCAAAATGAAAAACTGAAATGCTCTGATAAGGTTGAAATCGACCGTCTCAACCACATTGAAATGTTTCATTTCTTTTTTTCTTTTTTTTCAAAAAGAAATATTATTGAAATTGACATGTTCCCATGGAACATTTAGGTTTTTTTAATTGGCTCTGTGATTGAAAAATGTTCCATTAGCAATGTTTGATCATCTCTGTGTCAATGTGAGCTTTGTTTGATATTTTAATAGCAAGGCATGTCAGCGACATGATAACAAGGAGGGAGCTAGCTGAATTAGAAAGGCTGGGCAGGGTGCTAGACTGTATCTGAGAGAAGACCTGGGTTCAAGACCCTGCTCTACCACAGACTACCGGCATGATCTTGGGCAAGTCACTTAGTCTTACTCTGCCTTAGTTTCCCTCTTTATACAATGGGGATAATAGCTGTGCCCTACCTCACAGGGGTGCTATGAGGATAAATATATTAAAAGAGCAGGAGCCGCCTTGGTACTATAGCAGGGGGGGGCCATAGATACATTTATTAACAATAGGCAGTTTATAGGCTGAGGTCAGTGACTTATCTGCAAACAGGCTTCAGTGTCGATACATTCTGCTCATTAGTCATGAATATAGGGGGCTAATTGAGGGGGCCAGGAGGGAATTTATTTATTCCACAGTTGTGCATTCCTCTGAGGCAGNAAGGTTGAAATCGACCGTCTCAACCACATTGAAATGTTTCATTTCTTTTTTTCTTTTTTTTTCAAAAAGAAATATTATTGAAATCGACATGTTCCCATGGAACATTTAGGTTTTTTTAATTGGATCTGTGATTGAAAAATGTTCCATTAGCAATGTTTGATCATCTCTGTGTCAATGTGAGCTTTGTTTGATATTTTAATAGCAAGGCATGTCAGCGACATGATAACAAGGAGGGAGCTAGCTGAATTAGAAAGGCTGGGCAGGGTGCTAGACTGTATCTGAGAGAAGACCTGGGTTCAAGACCCTGCTCTACCACAGACTACCGGCATGATCTTGGGCAAGTCACTTAGTCTTACTCTGCCTTAGTTTCCCTCTTTATACAATGGGGATAATAGCTGTGCCCTACCTCACAGGGGTGCTATGAGGATAAATATATTAAAAGAGCAGGAGCCGCCTTGGTACTATAGCAGGGGGGGGCCATAGATACATTTATTAACAATAGGCAGTTTATAGGCTGAGGTCAGTGACTTATCTGCAAACAGGCTTCAGTGTCGATACATTCTGCTCATTAGTCATGAATATAGGGGGCTAATTGAGGGGGCCAGGAGGGAATTTATTTATTCCACAGTTGTGCATTCCTCTGAGGCAGCTTGTACTGGCTGCTGTTGGAGCCAGGATCCTGGCCTGGATGAGCCCCAGATCTGAGCCAGCATAGGCAGGAAGGAATGGTTTGCGTGAACACATCTCTGTCTGTGGGCTGTCCAAGAGCCATCCCCCAAGACTACTGCTTCAAATAGTTGCTCTTTGTAATTTACTCTGTGGCTGGTCACCTATGTCACATGACATTGTTTAGTCTCCCGGATTGGATGGCTCCCAAAGAGGCTTCAAGCTGGCCACATAACTCCTACCAGTAAATATGAGTTAACATGAGTATTCAGTCGGGATCGGGCTTCCTGCACCCTCCTCCCTGCGCAGGAGAGGAATGGTGACCCTGAGCCGCCCTTAGTTCTCTGGGTTCCTCCTGGAGTGATGCAGCTACGCACTGCCCCTAAATCAGGGCAGATTTCAAAGTTATCATGTGGCCTACAGAATGAGAGAGATGACTTTGCGCCACTTGACTTGGTGTAACCCCATGTTCCCTTCTTTCTTCTCCTCCCAATAAATGAAAAACAAAGTGAATGGCCAAGGCTGTTAGAAATTAAAAAGTTCATGGTTAACTTCACGGGCAACTGTATAAATTGCAAATAATGCCGCCCTTTTATCCAGCTCATGACGAAGGGTCCTGGCTTATGTAAAGAATTCCTGGGTGCGTTTGTTTTCAATCAAAGTAGTTTGTGCAGCCCGAAAAATCCAGCAGCGCCTCAGGGCCACAGCTCTGTTAAGTAACCCTAGTCATGGTTTCTGCATAACCAATGGAATGAGCAAGATGCAGGCCGGAAAGTCCTGGATCGCAGCTTTACAGCGTTACACTGTGCTATCTGAAGACACGTGGGCTAGATTTTGCTCAGAGTTACACCAGTGACAATCCAGAGTGACGCCACTTACAGTGCTGGCCTTTCAGAGTTTGCCAATCGCCTTAGATAAGTAGGTGCTGGCAGTTAGATAACCTCAGTATTTGCAGTACTCGGGATATTTCCTCTAGTAAGCAGCGGGAAATAGAAAGGGATGCTGTATATACTGAGGTAAACTTTTCTATCTGTCCCGAGTACCTCAGTGGGGTTACTCTGTAGTACGTGATACCAGAACCTGAAGACAAGAATTTAACAGGTGGATTTGCTCCTCATATGGTAGCTGATTACAAAAGAGCCCATGGTTCCTGTGGTTTGCATCAGTTCTGCTCTGGTTCTGACAGGGTTTCCATTTTCTCCCCCTGCTTTCTGGGCTTAACGGCTTGTTCTTGTCTAATTGTGTCAGGATGAAACCAGGTAACAATCAATTTGGAGGTGGGTTTTGTTTGTTTACAAGAAATTTCTGTATGGGGGCAAGGTTCAGGCTGGTAGGCCTAAAGTTAAATCTCACCGGGCTTGACTGAACCCTGGGACGTTCTGGCTTCTGCACTTTGACAGGGCCTTTCCCCCTCAGATCTCAAAGCATTAATTTTGCAAGGCAGGTAAGTGTTATCACCCCTGCATTTACAGAGGGGCTGCAGAACAAGAGGTGAAGTGACATGGCTTCCCAGCAAGCTAGTGCCAGAGCTTGATATAGAACCCAGGGGTCCTGACGTCTAGTCTCTCACTGTCATCCCCCAGACAATAGCGCTTCCTAATAGATGGCCCGCAGCGTTCGTGGGGCGGGTGTGGGGGTGAGAGTGGACGGGTGTGGAAGGGAAGGGGCTGTGTGAAGGGACAGGAGAGGAACGCTGAGTTGGGGATGGCCAGCGGTACTTAGCAAGTGCCCATTGAACCCACTGGTTCATTAGCAAAGAGTGAAGCCGACTGCAGGTTAAGCTGAACATGTGGAGCTTTATTAAACCCTGTGCCCTGCTCTAGTCTGTCCACCTGGCCGAGGTGCTTCCAGAGCCACTCCCTGTTCCCCTGGGGAACAGCCCTTCTGGGGAACATGGGCCCTCTGACTCCAGTTCCCCTGGCCCTGATCATGATACGCTCCTCAGGGCCTCACCCAGCTCCTCAGTGGCCCATTGCTGCTACCTCCCTCATTCAAAACCTGCCAGCCCCACGCCCTACAGACGGCGGCAACTGCACATAAGGGGTCTGGGTTGCCATGCAAGAGTTTTCTGTGCACCCTGCTGAATTTCAGGTTTATTTTTCTCTGCTTCCTTCTCTCCCCTCCCTAAGAAGTTCTCCTAAACTCACCAGGATACGCACACTGCCTGCTGGCCTGTTCGCAGGGGCCTGGGAGCTCCCAGAGCCCTTGCTTACAGAATTGTCCCTGTTGTTGTTTTTTTAGTCACACCTTGGTAACTCTGCTGGCATGATACCAGCACGGGGGAGCTCTGACAGTGATGCATCTGTGACAAGCCCATGTTCACAAGCCTGAAGCTTGCAATGGCAAAACTGCATGGCCAGTTAATTACCTGCAGGCAAGTAGCTGCACATGATGAGTTAATTTCACTCAGACTCCAAGAAAATGGATGCATGCACCAGCCCTCCCCTCCTTTCTCCTGCAGCAACAAACATGCTCCGAGATCATAGCTCAGCTTTAGGGGACATTTAAAATAGCTTCCTAAATTAACAGGGGGCAGAGCAAATCGGCAGCTTTTTTTCACCTTCTGACCCACAGAAACGGAAGGTTTGCCATGTCAGGTTTGCTGGGATAGGGGAGGATTAGAAACCATGTTTAATCCTCCAGGAGCGACTAATCCTTTTGTGTTAAATGAACTGATTGTACACAAACACTGCAGTGGGGTGGAGACGCCAGCCTGTGCTGCTTTTCTGGGGCTCGATTGAGGAGCAAAGACCAGATCCATTTGTTTCAGTAAATTAGATTGGTAATGCTCAGCTGGCTAGCTATTTGGGTTTCCATCACCTAGCCAACCGCACAGCGATAATACTCAGCACTTACGCTGTACGGTGCTCGCCCTCCAGAGATTGCAGAGCTCTTCGCAAAACAAAGGAAGGCTCAGTCTCCCCCCTACCGTATCGATGGAGGGACAGAGAGACCTGCGAAGCCTAGGTAGCAAGTCAATGGCAGGAGCGGAAATAGCACCCAGCTCTCCTGAAATCAAGGCCCAGACCCTCTCTCTGGATCTGCCTTGCCCCCACTAGATATTGCAAGTAAAGAAGCCGGTTGTACCGTGGTGTAATGTTACTGTTCTACAATACCGTGAAGCACCCGAACGCTTTCCTTCCAAGCCCTGCCCGGCGGAATGGTTCCGGCTGCCTTTGCTCCCAGAGCCCAGTGGTTCTCTTTAGCTATTTGTGTGCTGTTCAGGTTGGCTTCTCTCTTTGACACGCTGACGCAACACCTTGTTTTTCTAAAGAGACTCCCCTGGCCCCAGGCCAACATTTTCCGCAGTGACTAGTGATCGATTTCAAATGCCT
This sequence comes from Platysternon megacephalum, assembly GCA_003942145.1. Classification (NCBI taxonomy): domain Eukaryota; kingdom Metazoa; phylum Chordata; order Testudines; family Platysternidae; genus Platysternon; species Platysternon megacephalum. Next base: position 645,409 of record QXTE01000147.1, read on the forward strand.
TAAACAGGAGCCTGATTTCCAAACGCTCCAGGCTTTGCTAAACCTTTACGCAGAGAAATCACTCGTCACTCCCCATAATCATGGCCTCAGTCTGTGCAAAAACCTGCCTGTATCACTTGGAGTCTGCGTTCCCCTCCCTTTGCTTTCTCGCCTGCCTGCTGTCAGACTGTGAGCTCTTTGGGGCAGGGGACTCTCGCTTAATATTTTCATGCCCATTGCCCAGCAAAATGGGGCCCCAGTCAGGGGCTCCCATAGTATAAATAAGAAAAGCCTCTCGTTCCAGTTCTGACTCTTCCTGTGACCTCGGCGAGTCTCCTAGCCTTTAGGCCTTGGTTATCTCCATCAGGGTAATAACACTGCCCTGCTTCAAGCAGGAGTGATGATCCATGTTTCCAAATGGCTTTCAAGCCATAAGGCCCTAATTGCTGTTTCTGCTATTGACAGCAGAGTGCTAAGTGTTTGTGTGGCTGAGGAGCATGGCCCTGAAGCATGGCTGTATGGAGCAGGAAGGTTTTGGGGGAGTCCACTGTTTCCCCAGCTCTTCCTCTGCTCAGCAGAGTGAGCTGTATTGCATGCGCTTTGTTGCTTTGCAGCACCACCCAGTGGCGGTCTAGAGAACAGCAGCATTGCTTTGGAGGAAACTCTCTGGGTCCTGATTCTGATCTCTCATTCACTGATGTGAATCAGGGACTGATCTGCCCAGTCCAGTACAGTTACACCTGTGTGAATGTAACTGAGGTGTGTGGCCTTCTGGCCTTGCAGTTATTACTGCACTGGAGCAATGTCTGGAGAGGTGAGCAGGGTAGGGTGACCAGACAGCAAGTGTGAAAAATCGGGACAGGGGGTGGAGGGTAATAGGTGCCTATGTAAGAAAAAGCTCCAAAAATTGGGACTGTCCCTATAAAATCAGGACATCTGGTCACCCTAGAGCAGGGGCTTAAGGTGGAAAATGGTGGCTCAGATGAAGAGACTGTGGAAACCCCATTGGGCCCATGGGGTAACCACCAGCCCAGAGTCTATGCTTGTGTGCAGAAGAGGAATGGGTTCCTTTGGCATACGCCCTGGTTTGGTGCAGGTACAGGGGCTGTCTGGACTTTGGCATTTGAGGTCCTCATGAAGCAATACAAGGACATGTGGGAGCTGGCTGTCTTTAGGTGCCTGTGGGTCGATCTGCTGGAAGGCACCATTGTGGGGGACCAGGAAGGCTTGCAGCAGAGGGGAAGTGAGATCTCCTTGTGGGAGGTTGGGATTCTTCCTCAGGGTGTGTCCTACTCTGCCCTGCTGCTGTTGGAATTCCTCCCTGGCATCCCCCGGTACACTCGACATACCAGACAGCCAGTCGTTCCACGCCACGTGGTTTCTGACCCGACCCTTCTGTTTGGGGTGGGACAGAGGGTGCCCCATTTCGGCCAATCTCCAGCCCCCTCTCCCAGCAGGAAATCTGGATCCAGGAGAAGCCTCTGGAAGGTGAGAGTTGGGTGGGGGCTGATGCCATGAAGTGTCTGAGTCCCTCGTCCACATGTGAGCGGGGAGTTCCAGACACGGATCTCAGGGGGACGATCCAGGCCTCATTGCTGGCACAGATAGAAAACCATCCCCCAAATGGTCGTGGAAACACAAGCTTGCACCCAGTTTGCCCTGGTGTAAATGCGGTGTTGCCAACTCTCCTGGGATATGTGGTGCTTTTATTAAAGCCCCAGGGATCCTGTCATTAGGTGAGACTCTCAACTCGGCTCTAATTTTAAAAACAAAGTACGTTTCTAGCCTAGTGTTTATGGAAAAAAGCTTGAGAATGTGACCTGAGTACCCCCTACAGGACCAGGTACCAGAAGGCAAAGAAAAACAACTCAACATCTATCATTTTTTTAAATTTCAGTGACAGTACAAGGTGCAGGACAACTGGGAGCCAGGCCCAACAGTGCCATTCAAAACATTAGTGATCAATTCCCCTCACTATCTTATCCAGCCGTGGCCCCCCCTAAACAATCCATGCCCCTCCTGGGTGTTTACAGGCTTCCCATATTTTGAGGCAGCAATATCACCCATTAGCCAAACGACTCATGTATTTCTTTCAATAGTTACTCTGAGGGCTTTTCCTTCCAGCCCCTTAATCATATTGGTGGTTCTCTATACAACCACTCTGCATTTTGTTTGCATCTTCCTGGCATGGGTGCTGAAATGCTGCGCTGCGGTAAAACTTAGTTGCCAGGCTCCTTCTTCTGCTCATACACAGCAGCATCTCTTTCCTGCTCTCAGTTTTAGACCTCTCTGCAGCTGCTCAGCCTTCCATCTTTTGTCAATCAGACCCCGGGATGGAATAACAAATAAGCAGAGGTACTGACTGTCTGGAGCGTCGCGGAGAGGTATTATTAAGCCAGATCAGCTGTATCTGCATGTATTTAAGAGAAGCAAATTGGGCTTTATAATCCATTATAAAAGGCAATATTTTGGGGGCAGAATGTGCAAATACAACAGGTCCTTCCTCCCCAACCCCCAAGAGGAAATAGAAAGCACCTCAAAACTACTTCTGTCTGATGGTTGTTGACTGCGTGTCAACAGGTGAAGCAGAAATCAAATGCAGCAAGCCTAACCCATTTTAGCAAAGTGTGTCCCCCACTGTCTACTCATTGCTGGCTCACTAGAGGATAACAGCCTATTACTGCTACCAGCTAATGGAGTTGGCCCCTTAGCTCAAGTGATAGAGGCCTGTGTGGAAGGTCTTGAGTTCAAATTCAGCTGATGACCTGTACAGCAAGTCATGATGCTTTGGAATTATATGGTATCTTCCAGATTAGTTAATTTAATCACTACAAGCCCTTAGTGTGGGAAGCATTTACCTCCATGTAGAGATAGGTAACTTGTGGCACAGTGCCTTACAGAAAAATCCTGTAGAACTTAATAGGTTTTTTTAAGCCATGTAGTAGGATTTAATATAACTGTGTCTCTCTGCTGTAGGATTCTATAGGATAGTGTCAGAGAGTGAGCTGGCCCTTTAAGAGGGGTTCAAGGTCAAGCACTGGTCCTGTTCCCGAGTCAGCTCAGAGCCAAGGCATTCTGGGACTTGTAGTTCAGAGGGACTATGGGAGTTGTAGGCTGGGCAGTGATGCATCCTTGAAAAAGGGGGCAGGGATATATAAGAGCTGTCTTTTAAATTGGGGCGAGACATCAGTCAAAGAAGAGACAAGATTTATTTTGGGATCTCCTACCTGAAGGGAGTGGGACCTACTGCTGGATTTCTCTATGCAAGGGGCCTGGGAAGAGGCCTAAGTGGACAGTCAAAGGGCTCTGGAAGACGGGTGGTGTCTTGCTCTAGAAAACCAGAGAGACCTGGAGAGAATGGGAACCGCTTGTGGTTCTCAACCATAAGGCCCTGGACCAAGTCCAGTGTCAAAGCACTCCTAAAATGGGAGTGATGCACCGAGCTACAAAGGGCTTGGATTCTTACTTGTTTTGGAAGAGGAATTGTTGGGATTGGCTGGAACACTAACCCTTCCCAGCCTTGAAGGGGAAACTGAGGTAGCAGCCATGTTATAGTAAAGAGAAGGTAAGTTGCTGCTACAGCATTATCTTAAAAACACTTTATAGACAAGTTAGCATGTCCTATTGTCTGTAAGGATTGAGAGTAATTTCTGTGGAACTACACTAGTAATTCCTGTTAAACTCTGGGCCGTCTGTACACTAACCATACTTACAGGATGGTGGCCTCCTTCCTAGAAGCAATAACTCCAAAAAAAAAAGATTTGGAGAGGGAAGGGTGGGGAGAGGAAGGGGTTATGGTAGATGATCAGGGGAACATGAGCTCCCAGTGCGATGCTGTGGCCAAAAGGGCTAATGTGATCCTTGGCGGTATACATAGGGAATCTCGTGTAGGAATAGGGAGGTTATGTTACTTCTGTGTCTGGCACTGATGAGACCCGCTACTGGAATGCCATGTTCCGTTCTGGTGTCCGCAGTTCATGAAGGATATTGCAAAATTGGAGAGGGCTCAGAGAAGAACCGTGAAAACGATGACAGGGTTGGAAAACGTGCCTTGGACTTAAGGAGCTCACTGTATTAGCTCAGCAAAGCGAAGGTTGAAGGGTGACTTGAGCAGTCTGTAAGTATCTATGTGTGGGGAATGGAAATTTGATAATACAGGATTCTTCCATCAGCAGAGAAAGGTATAACATGGTCCAATGGCTGGACAGGCGTGGACTAGAAATAAGCTGCAGTGTTTTTAGCAGTGAATGTAACTGACCATTGGAACAGGCTGCCAAGGGCTGGTGTGGAATCTCTAGCAGTGGCAATTTTAAAATCAAGATTGGATGTGGTTCTCAAAGATCTGTTCTGGATGCTTTCCGCAGGGAAGTTCTCAGACCTGTGTTAGACAGGCAGGCAGACCAGATGATCACTGTGGTCCCTTCTGGCTTTATAACTTATGAATCTACAAATTCTATAGGACTTAAGTTTTTCTGTTTGGTGAACTCCACAGGATATTTTCCTCTTCCTCCCACAGGGATCACCAGCCAATCCCTCCTCCCACAACCGGACCAGGGACCCCTCAGGGCCATCTAAAGGTAGGGGTGGGAAAGGAAGATTTGGAGACTGAACAGGCTGGCCACCTCCTGAGTGCTCCCTCATGGCTGGGGGTAGCTCTGCAAGCTCTGCCTCAGTTTCCCCTCTTCATAGCCCTTTTAAAACATGCCCCACACACACTTAGCTTCAGCAACACCCCTCCCTGTGGGTGGATTTATTAACTTGACAAACCATTCAGAATAAAAGTTCTCAAGTCCCTGCTCCCTGTCTTCCTGCTGGGGGATCTCCCAGACCTTCCCTGCCTGGAGCCTCTTCCCTGAAAACTTAGGCTTGCCTGCTGGCTCCCAGCAGCCAGTGACACTGCTTGTTCCTCCCTGAGAATCCCCCTCTCTGCAGCTCCCTGCTGCTCTTCATAGGAGAAGCAGTTCCACCATACCCAGCAGGTTCTACTCATTAAACACCACACCCCAGCCTGGGTGTGGTAGGAAGGGCTAACTGTAGGGGCTGGCCAGCTCCAGGCCTCTGGCCTGTAAAGAGGCATGCCACCCTGTTCCAGGGACTTGCTCTTAGATGGTGAGAGAGAACTTGGAGCTCTTGAGGGCCAGACCAAATGCCCACTGAAATCAATGGAAAGACTCTTGTTGATTTCAGTGGGCCCTTGGTGAGGGTGGGTGGCCTTGCCAGGAGGGAGGAAGGGGACTCGCAAATCTAGTAGCTGTGTGAATGTGCTGACTCAGACTCACCTTTGGTATGACTCCGACTTCAGTGACACATGCCTCCCTTCTGTCCCTGTTTGTGGAAGGCATCGGACCTCACGCCCAGAAGTGACGCAAATATCTCACGGCCCTTTACTGGGAATTCTTGCATTCTAAATCAAATTCTGATACTGACTCCTTATGTGACCGTAAAGTGACTCAACTCCTCCGTGCCTCAGTTTCCCCACTTGATGATGGTATAATTGCCTATTGCATGCGGGTCTTGTGAGAGTCAATCAGCTAATGTCTGTACAGTGTTTTAACAACAGCATTTATGTAGCCGTGCTCAAGTATTATTGCTGACAATATTAATCCTTCCCAGTCCAGAGCTCTGCAGCACTGACTGTTCCTTGTCCCCAGCATAAATATCTCCCTTGCAGCCTCTGCTCCTTCCTTATCACAGAGGGATCCCTAACGTCTGCTGTGCCACTGGGCGCTTGGATTCAAAGGCATCGTTAATTCTGATCACTGCACCCAGGGGAAATGTAAAGTACAATGGGCATCAGGAGAGCAATTTCAGAAAGGCTTAAAATGTTATGTCTTAAAGATGAGCATGGCTGCTGTAATGCAGCAGGATGCAGGGGAGATCCAGTAGCCCTTTGCAATGGGGACTCTTAAAAACTCTCTGGTCTAGTGTTTAGAGCCAGATCTGCTGGAATGGGGCTCAAGGAGACTTGCTGCTCTCCAAAGCAGAGATTGTCTTTTTATTCTTGTTTATACCGGGCCTAGCACAATGGGGCCCCTAGATACTACTGACGTGCAAATAATAAGTAGTTGTCTTACCACTTTAGTAGTGTTGATAGGACTTAACGAGGAGTGGAGGTTGGTCTGTTAAAGAATTGTTGGGAAAAATGATACAAGCTCGCAGGGGATTGTAAATTGAGACTTGAAGAACGTATTTTTGGATCTACTTCTGGCTTGCTGTATTGACTACAGGTTAGTCCCGCTGTACCTCATTATCCCCATTTCACAGATAGGCAAGAACTGCAGATTTCCTATTGCATTGTCTGCTGAAGGCTTCATACAGCCTTGTAGAATTGTTACTTTGAAGCAGCCCAGGCACAAAATCAACCCCTCCCCCTCCCTCGTTGCTGTCATGATGATGGTAATGAAAAAACAAATGAGATTTCACTTGCCTACAAAATATTACTCAACCCTGACACATGGGCAAATAACACTCTGCAAAGCTGCCTGGCTTAATTAACTAATTTACATGAATGAGCACCGGCTCCTAGCCAAGCAACAGTGGGGCATCTGGGAGGAAGCAAATATTAAAATAAGGGTTGGTGGAGTAGGGGGAGGGGCGAATTGGGGAACTTCATCCCCTGGAAAATGCTGGAATACCAGATGGTGTCCTGCATTCTGGAATATTTTAAAAACACCAAAAAAACCCGAACGTGCCTACAAACCCATAAAGTGCCTCTCTGGCGCCCACGTGCAAGTGCGGACGAGGGGCAGCTTGGTAGGGTAGCCAGCTGTATTCTGTTGCTGTGGAATAGCAAGGCCCCCAAACACCTGCATGTATTTGCCATCAGCTGCCTGCAGACTCATCCTAAGACTGCTGTGAGTAAAATGAGCAGTACTGGCTGGGACCTGTTGTCTCCATGGGCTGCACCTCCTTAAGGATGCGCTGACTCGGCAAAGTATGTACTGTGCTCTAAACCCGTGCTAAAGTGCTTTGCTGAGTTGAGGCCTAAAAGATGAGGGTGGCCACAGGCTGCATCTTGTAACTCCAGGACTGCACGGATTATTTAACGGCAGATGTCCCAAATGAAGCAGGTGTAACATAAGCATCCACCTTTTTCCCCCACTGGCTCCAAATCAAAACCCACCCGTGAGTTCTGGCCAAACCGAGACCCTGGGTTGTCTTCTGCCCACCCCTAATCTCTGCACCGATTTATTCTTATTACTTGCAGTGCGGCACTTCCCTTTCACTTCTCTCACAGGAAGAAGCAGCCGCGGTGTGCGTGTCCTTGGCACTTCAGAAGTGCTCTTACTTGATCAGCCTATAAGTACCTAAAGGGGGAACAAAAACTTGGCGGTAGAGGGCTCTTCAGTCTAGCACACAAAGGTGTGACGAGATCCAGTGGCTGGAAGCTAATGCTAGACAACCTCCGACTAGAAATAAGGGGCAGTTTTTGAACAGTGACGGTTGTTAACCACTGGAACAACTTGCCAAAGGTTGTGGCGGATTCTCCGTCACTGGCAACTTTTTTTAAAATTCAATATTAGATGTCTTTCTAAAAGGTAGATTCTAATTCAGGGAAGTCCTTTGGCCAGGAGATCCGACCTGATGATCACACTGGTCCCTTTTGGCCTTGGAATCTATGGAAAACTCCCTCCCAGTTAATGTTTGCCCCATGGCCCTCCCTCTCTGAGCTCCTGACAGCCCATCTGTGTGAAGTGTTCCACATGTGGGACCCTCGCTGTGTCAATCTTCTCTATTGTACTTAGCGGTAGTGTCTGTCTGCCTCCCAGGCTAACAGGCTGGCGTGGTGAGGCCTGTAGTAGTGGACTTCTGGAGGCTCTGGCTTTGGTTCTTGGGAGTGCTGATTGGGAGTTTTGTCAGCTTCCCACCCCCCTCTTAGCAGCTCTCAGAGAGGCAGGTCTTGTGGCCTGACCTAAAGGTGCTCAGACTCCAGCCTAGTTTGGTCTCACTCCACGGCAGGATCCCTGACTCTCCGTAATACGTTGCTTTGTACTGCACCAGCTTATGCCTGGAGACTGCAAGCGCTCTGAAGCCGGCCCTCTAATGGGTTCTGCACATGCCCGGTGTGCCACGTGCACTCAGGGTGCTATACGGCCACCAGTAAAACAAAACGCCAGTTAGGATTTTAAATGTACACCCGGCCCTGCAGCTGCGGGCTAAAGTCTCGACTTAAAGCCAGTTAATTTCCAGCCGTTTACTTATCTGTAGATTGCTCTGAGCACAGGACCTAGGAGCCAGGAACTCTTGAGTTCAAGTCCAATCTCAGCTCCTGACTTGCTGTGTAACTTCACTTAGCGTCACTGGTTCTTCAGCTTCCTTAAAAGTGCTCAGATACCACAGAGGGTGCAGGACAAGAATCTAAACACACCTGGATGGAAAATGGGGAGACTATTTCCCTACCTCCCAAGGTGTAGTGAAACTGAAGAGGTAGGCGTCTAAAGCCAGATTTAATTAGGTCCGTGGGTCTGAAAATGCTGGGCTAAGCAACTGTTACAACGTCAAGCAATAGGTCTTCTACCCTCTGCTCTAATCTCTAGCCCAACCTTCCCTCCAGGCTGTGAAAGACAAAGCAGTAAAATCTAGTGCTGACTTATTAGGTCCAGTGCTAGGATCCCTTGGCCCCTCTTCAGGGTTGTAAGAGCCTGATCCAATGCCCATAGAACAAAATGGGAGTTCCTTCCCACAGACTCCAGTGGGAACTGGATTAGACCCTACCTTTGGTTGCACTTACGGTGACGGGGAAATAGTCCCTCATGTGTCTCCAGATGACGCTGTTCCTGATGCAGTGAATCCGTCGCCCACCTTTGCTTGGCATGTCCCAGTCCAGAAGCCACCACGTTGTATACAGGACGCTGACCAGCCAAAAGCGAGTGAAGAAGAGGCCGATGAAGAGAACTATGCAGCACTGTGCTGAGATAAAAACAGGGCAGTCAATGGGCAACCCAGGCTTGGCTGGGGTCAAGAGGTGAAAGAACTTACTCAGAAATATCATCGCTTCCAAGGCAGTTGCACCTCTGACCCCCATTGTTGCCTTCTTGAGGTCACCTCAGTCAGATCTCAGGCCTCTAGCCATCACCTTTTGCAGGACAGAGTCCTGGGATTCAAGAGTTCTAGGGATTTAGCTGCTATCCACTGTGATCCCATTAGAAGGCCTGACTTTATGGCAGCACCTGCAGTTCTGGTGGGGCCAATGACAGAGTTCACCAGTGACTAGCCAGCATTCATAAAGCAAGGTACTACTTATTCGGAACAAAAGCATTACAGAAAGAACATACCTTAAAAACAATAAACCGCTTGTCTGCATGCTCACTAGACAATACCCGTCTGCCAGGTGGAGACCCCGGTAGGTTTCAATGTCCTCATTTCTCAGGTCATTGCTTGCTAGGCTTCGCCAACCAGGTCAAACCAGTCTATGCAATTTCCCCCAGGCAGGGAGGGTTCTCCAGCCTGGTTTCCGGCCTAAGGATTTGTATTAATTTCTCTGCCCCCTAAGTGACTTTTAGTTCATGCAGGAATCTCCTACAACTCCCCCATGGAGCTAGAATACAATCCCTAGCCCACAGAGATACGTACATTTATGAAGTTGATATAATAGCCTCTGAATATTCCATGTGTCCCTAACAGCTGCCACTCCCCTACAGTCTGTCTTAGGGTGACCAGATGTCCTGATTTTATAGGGACAGTCCCGATTTTGGGGTCTTTTTCTTTTATAGGCTCCTATTACCCCTCACCCCCTGTCCCAATTTTTCACACTTGCTGTCTGGCCACCCTAGTCTGTCTGCATGTGGAAGGGGGGCTGCCCTTAATAAAGCTGACTTCCACCTCCCACTGTTTTCAGTGACATTGAACATGAAGCCAGGCCCACAGGCCACATGGCTGCCTACCATCAGGGGTTGGGCAGGACACAGGGACTGTGAGGAGCAGGGGAGATGCTCTCAAAGGTGCATAGGGAGAGTGACGGGGATCAGGAGGNAGGAGGGGGAGAGAGGAGTGGGGGAGGGGAGGGGAAGGGGGGTTTGAGAGGAGGGGAAGAGAGGAGTGGGGGAGGGGAGGGGAAGGGGGTCCAGAGGAGGAGTGGGGGAGGGGAGTGAATGGGGGGTGTGTCCAGAGGACAGGAAGGGAGGACAGTTGTAATGAAATGCTAAACTGTATTAAATTTTTCACCCACTAGGTGGCGCTGAGTGTAAAATACCTTATTTAAGCTACCCTCAGCCGACAGCCATACCTGGCAGCGCATGAAGGGATCTGAGGAGGAACACATCTGGTGTGTATAAGCAAGCTCAGCAGCCAGTCTGTATCTGGTACAGGAGTATGTGACAGCATACGGTGGGAGAGGGGGGTCTGGAACAAGGGGAGGGGGGTTCTGGACTGGGGGAGGCAGGGTGAAGGCTGGGGGGCGGGTTTGGAGCAGTGGGGCAGAGTGGGGGGATGGGGTGGGGCGGCCTGGGAAGTGTAAAAGGCTAAGCCAATCCCGTATTGTCTTTGCTGTGATACTCCATGAATGATACTCATATTAAAGTATCAGAGGGGTAGCCGTGTTCGTCTGGATCTGTAAAAAGCGACAAAGAGTCCTGTGGCACCTTATAGATTAACAGATGTATTGGAGCATAAGCTTTCGTGGGTGAATACCCACTTCGTCAGATGCAGGTAGTGGAAATTTCCAGAGGCAGGTATAAATATGCAGGCAAGAATCAGTCTAGCGATAACGAGGTTAGTTCAATCAGTGAGGATGAGGCCCTCTTCTAGCAGTTGAGGTGTGCACACATAGTGCAGTGGTGTCCAAACTGTGGGATGCGCCCCCTAGGGGGGACGTGACGGAATGTTTGTGGGGGCGGGGAGGGAGCACCCCCCTGCCCTGCTCTGCCCCTAATCCCTTTCTGCCCCCAGCCCAGCTCTGCCCTCATTCCCTCTCTGCTCCTTGGCTGGCCAGCTCCACCTCTAGCCCCAGCTCCTCCCCCATCCCCAATTCTGCCCTCTGCTCTGCTGTCAGCCCAAACTCCTCTGCTGAGCCAACTGTGTAGTAATGGGGGGGGGGGGCAGAGATTCCATTAATGGTAAGGGGGGGAGGAGGGCATGACAGGGTAAGTTTGGGCACCACTGCCATAGTGAGATGCAGAGGGCTGTAGGATATGGAGCTGCTGGACTCACTCACATGAAGTTGTTGGCTGCTTACTGCCCGTACGAAAGCCTCCAATGAAAACCTAGTACTGAAAGTTACACCATTGTAACCAGGGATCTGGCCCTTTACCGTGCAAGCATTGTCTAGCAATTAAAAAGTTCAGAGACTGGGGGGAGACCCTCACCCCTGATCTGGCTCCTCTATGCCTGGTAAAAAGGTTGGAGTGGCAAAAGGGGGCCATAAAAGCTCCATACCATGCCAGAGGAAGATGCCCTGGTGCAGAGACTGTGGATGCGCTCATAAGACTTCCCTATGTACCAAGGCAGGGTCTCGGATGGGACTGTACTTGGGCCAGCTAGCCTATCCCGCTGCTCGTGCTGCCACGGTGACACTGCTGTTTTTAGTGTGCTGATGCAGGGCTGTTCTCCTCAAGCTGAACATGACGCCTTCCAGCTCCAGTGTAGACACAGCCCAAGAGACACAGAACACAATCTTACCCCTGGGGTCTAGTCTTGACTCTGCTACTGACTCACTCTGCGACCTTGGGCAAGTCCTACAACTCCTCAGGCTAATGGAGGTATTGAGGCCTATCTGCATGATCAAGGAGAGGAACAAGGTGGTTGAGCCTTAAGATACAAGGTGCTATAGAAATGTCTGCTATAGCATGGATATATATAAACACAGAGCTAGATCTTGCTGAGCATTTTCTTTTTGCACCTACAGTTGGGCCTAGATTATTTTATAGGCAGTGTGGCAGTGAGGGCTCTCAATATACTTTAAGTTGCAGGGTAATGGTTGTCTCATTTGGATTATATGAAGCACAGATAGAGACCCAGTGATGAAGGAATACCCTGTCTCCACAGCAAGAACAAGAGCTATTAATGCACTATGTAGGAATCGCAGCCTCAACTGGCTATTGACTAGAAGGGTTTGCCTGAGGCTTCCCCTTGAGGCTGGTTATTAAGGCCCCATGGAAGTTCAGAGCCTAAATACATTTGAGGATCTGGGCCTAACAAACTAGAATTTACATGATGAATAGTGTCATTGGCTGAGAAGTGTGGTGGCCCCATGGGAGTCAGTGGGACGTCCAGACTGCCCTGCGGAACCAATGAACCCCATGGACGCCATCTTGGATTCCCTCAGAATTCAGCTGGTTTCTTTGGAACCTCTTGAAACATCAACAATGGCTTTTTATGGCTATAAACGACCTCTTTGAGGAGTGAAAGCAACAATGTCAATGTCAAAGGAGGGCTCATGTCCTAGAAAAACTAGCTGCCCAGATGCCAACGGCTCCTGAAATTTTAGTATCTGTCCATTTAGTCTTTAACTTGAAAGAACGGTGGCTTGTGAATGGAGGCTCTTCAGATTCTGAAAGTGACATTGGTGTCCGCTGGGGCTGACTCTCTGGCACTACTGCGTGAACTAAAGGAAGGTCTCTCAGCAGCATAGGGCCTAAGACAACATGTAGTAGCTCTAATCCCATCCAGTAGGGGGTGATGCACCAACACACCAGATGGCACATCACACGCTAATTATCGTAAGCATTTCTAAGGTGCCAGATTGAAGAGCCCATTATGAAATATTTGTTCTCCTGGTAGGTAGACAAATCCAGCAGCAGTCGCACCAGTGCCAAATACAAATACAGTGCCTCTCTACACCTACTCAAGATTCCCCTGTTTCTGGATCCCAGGATCGCATTAGCTCTTTTGGTTACAGCATCACAGTGGGAGCTCATGTCCAGCTGATTATCCACCAGGGCCCCCAAATCTTTTTCAGAGCCACTGCTTCCAGGATAGAGTCCCCCATTGTGTAAGTATGGCCTACAGTCTTTGTATACACTTACATTTAGCTGTATTAAAATGAATATAGTTTGCTTGTGCCAGTTTACCAAGCGACGCAGATCGCTCTGCATCAGTGCCCTTTCCTCTTCATCATTTACCACTTCCCCCAAGTTTTGCGTCAAAGGGCAAGTGCCAGGACGCACTGGGGGATCCGCATGATGCAGATGCCCTTGTGTCCAGGCGCAGAACTGCCACTGTCATGGCACTGGGAGTGGAGCAGAAGCAGGCTGAAAGGGGCAGAGGGGTAGATGAGAATGGAGCTGTGTTCTGCTGATTTTGGAGCCCTGCAAAACTCCAGGCAGATGAGGCACATGCTAGGGCAGCCCTTGAGACTATAAGCTTCTGATGGGAGAGGTGCAAACTGGTATTTCACACGCTCCACTCAAGCTTTCTCTGCTTCTGCAGGGAGCAGGACATCAATGTTCATCACACACACACACTCTCTCACGCGCGTGCCTCTCTCTCTTTTTCCAGGATCCAACCTCAGCCTCGTGGAGATGCAGATCATGTCTGCCTGTTGAAAAAGAAGCTGCAGCAGACTCTGCCCCCAGAGCTGGCCCAGCCCCTGGGCTCTGGCTGTGCCATTCATGTGCTGAGCTATCCAGCACCCCTCTTGAGAAAGAATGGTTCCTCTTACTTCCCAGCTGCCCCATTCTCCTCGCATTGGTTCATTTGCATAACCATAGCAACAGCTACCAGAGGAGGTAAAGCTGAATGGCTGATTTCTGGCTCTCCAGCTAAAGGTCTGTGCAAATGCCTGGCACAGATTGACTGTACCTTGGAGAGCCCTTATCTCAGGGCCGAACCTTGAACCTTTCTAGGGCAGAGATTAGCAGCCAAGGACCAAACTCTGCTCATTTAGTGCCTGATCTTGTGAATTTGGGTGGTACTAAGCCTTCTTGGCTGGGGGCACACAGCATCTTACAGGGTAATGTCCTTATATAGAACTCGTCAAAAAATTTCTGGCTGAATATTTTTCCATCGCAAAATGCTGGCTTGTCAAAACTGACATGTTCCTGCAGAAAGTTCTGATGTCAACAATGTTCTGTTTGGGGGGAATGGGAGGGTGTGAAACTGTCGGCATTTCAGCCATGTTGAAAGGTTCCCTTCTGACACTTTTTTGGAACACCTTGGTTTTTGTATGGGTGCATGTGTGTGTGTATGCATGCATATTTATATATATAATATGAGTTATGAAGTGAAAATCTAAAGAAAACATTTTTGTTTGACCCCAAACCAACTTTTTTTCCCAACTATTTGATTCCCTGCCCTCTTGCCCCCTGGAAATTTCAATTTGGAACAATAACAAACTTCAGCATTTCTCACAGAATTGAAACTCTGAGTTTTGACCAGCTCTGTCCTTACAACCGTGTGATCCAGAAGTAACTCCTTGGAAGTCAAGGGGGCTCATTCTGTTCACTTGTCGGGTCTAAACCACCATAACTCTATTGATTTCAGCGGGGTCACTCTTGATTTACACCAGCGTAAAATAAGAGCAAAACGTGTTCCTGTCCCTGATTAGAGAACTCCACTTGCACTTAAAGTGCAACTTGGCTACCAATGTGCTGTTAAAACCCTCAAAGATACCACTTCTTACGGGGGGAACTCCAAGTGCTTTACAAGCATTGAGCTATTTAGCTCAGTTGGAGGAAGGTTGCAAATGGGGGAGAGGAACTTCTCTGAACAGAACCTAGACCCACTGGGTCCAGTGGAGCTGTATTCTGTGCAGAACCTGGAGGGGGAAAGGGAACCGTACACCACCCTTGCATTCCTGGATTCCCCAGGCGACAATAGACATTAAACCAGCACTTGGCAAATTAGAGCAGGCGCAAGGCAATAGAGCAATTGCCCAGCCGCGCTCTGACATGCACTGAAACCCCCCACGTGCTGGGGTGGCGTAGGGCTGGCCATGTCAGCTCTGCACCACCTAAGCATTCCTCAGAGCTGGAGGGGAAAGGGGAAGGATTAATTGTCCAGTTAGGGCAGCTTTAGGGGCCCTTGGTGCGGCTGGTACAATATAAAGGGGCCAATGCTATGGGTCACATAGCATTGAGTCCAAACTTAGCCACGCCAGAGGGTTATCAACAAAACCAAACCTCAGCCTTTGCTTTCCTTGCAGGTCTGGATTCCCTGCAAGACCCCAGTTCCCTGCCCAAAGAACCTCTGCTGTGCCTCTCTGTATCCAGGGCACAGTTACATTGCATCTGCCACAATAAGTTAGCCACTTCCTGTAGTCACTGAGATACAGAGAGGCTAAATGGCTTGGCCAGTAGGACAGTGGTCCAGTTTATTCCTGATCTTGTGGCTGAACCTAGGGGCCAGATCTTGAACTGGTATAAAGCAGCAGAACTACCTTACACCAGCTGAGAATCTGGCCCCACATCTCCTGACTCCCACACCCATGTTCTGTCCATTGGACAATACTGCCTTAATAAAACGGCAAGTCTCTCCCACTCGTTTCCATTATTATTTAATTTAATCTGTTAGCTGCATGATAGTAGGTTTTCTGGGCTTCTGAACTTTCTAATGAGTTCCTTGCCCAAGCTGGGTTTCCCCGGAAACTGCCTTTTTTTGTTGTTGTTTATCTAAACAAAGAACTCTGCTGCTCAGTGCAGGCAGACCAGCTTCTACATCCTTTGGCCATAATGCATTTTTGTAGACGCTCCTAAGACTAACTCGAGTCCAGGCATTGTGGTCATTGGGGTTGCATTTTTATGAGTAACAGGGAGCATGTGTGTAATTAGACAAGCAAAAAGGCAAGCCTAAGGAGGTGAAAGGTTAACTCATTCAGAGGCCAGCTCTGAGTAAGAAGGGGGAGTGTGACTGGGCGGAGTGGCTCGGAGATTCAGACTACACCAAGTCTCTGTTCTTAGCTTGCAGAGATTTTTTTAAATAAATCCCTAAATAAGGGAAAGCCACAGAAAGGTAGCTCTAAGTAAATGCTGGGGACTATGCTGTTTGGGTAGTGATAACAGAAACAAGGCAGAGTGCAGCTGCAAATAGACTTTTCCTAACACACCCGTATCTGGGCACAGTATCCAAATTAAGAGCAGCATCATTTGTGTCCAAAGAAAGGACTTCACTTTCCACTCCTCTTCGTTATTATTAAACATGTTCTGAGATATGCTATCCTGCCTTCCTAACCTACAGAATGTTGAGAGTCTGGTAAGGGATAGATGCAGGCGGCGGGGGGACATCCGCACCTTCTCTCTGCACAAATGTATTGCAGCTCACACGCTAAGGAGGCAGCATTGGGCAGTGGCCAGCCAATAGGAGTTGGTGGACTTGGGTTCTATTCCTGGCTCTGCCATTGTATGAGTGTAAAATGTTAATTTCTGTGCCTCGGTTTCCCCATCTGTAATGTGGGTCGCAGGCTTTTTCTTCCTCTGCAAGGTGCTTGGATAGCACTTTTCTCTAGAGAGACATTAAAATAAATCTTACCTAGTCCCAGGAAACTGAAGACCCAATGAACTACTGAAGCAGTCTGAAGCCTTCTCTCTAAAGGAATAGAGAGAGGAGCAAATTCAACCTTCATCTTGGACCAAGTGTGTGATTCAAATGGCACAGGACTTTCCTCAAGTGGGAAAAGCAGAGAGCAAAGTCTTTTGCCTGCATTTCACCGTCTTACAGTACATCAGGTTGTGCAACATACAGTGAGTACAGAGGTTGGTAATCTTGTGATCAGCAAGCTCAGCCCATTTCAGGAAACGTGAGTAGAAGAACATTCTCTAGGAGTAGACAGAGACTGTAAATCAAAGCCCTCAACAAATAAACAAACAAAAACCAGCCAGTCACTCAGGGTTTCGTAATCTTACCTCCCTCTCGCCATCCTTGAAATAGGCTGTCTTTAGGACCCTGATCTGACTTTTTATTCATGTCTGTCCCTATTTTCTTCCCTCCAGCTGCTTGAAGTACTCAGCTGTGCACCTGCTTCTAGGAAGGGACTTGGTCTCTGGAGCTTTCACACACAAACAGTTCAGACATGGCTATGGAGAGAGACTTTTCTTTCTCCCCATACAACGCTTCATGCACAACTGTAAATGAGGATTGTTTTTGGTTTTCTTTTCTGTATTATAGAAGGGACAAGCACAGGCAGGTCCATTGTTTGCACTGTCAAGGGCTCTTGTATTTGCAGACTGTACATAGCTGAAGGACCCATGCAAAACTCTCCTCCAGCAGTGCAGCTTTGGAAGCTGAAAATCCAGCTAGCTCTTCTTTTAGAGCAAGGCAAATGCAGGGAGACAATAATACAAACTGAGGAACACACAACAGCTGAGGGTGTTGGTGTCTGCTGGGCAGAGGCAAGGAGCTCTGTTGCTTTGGGGGTGATGAATCTGATTTTAAAAGGTATACCTTGTAGATAAACAAGGGACTGGACCTTTCCTGGCTACTGCAGCGAGCGGGGAGGGGAGGAGGGTAGTGGAACTACAAAAGACTGTCAGTAGCAAAAATCCCCAACGGTGGCAGATGGGACACTAGATGGGGGGGGGGCTCTGAGTTACTACAAAGAATTCTTTCCCAGGTGTCTGGTTCCTGGGTCTTGCCCACATGCTCAGAGTCTAACTGATCACCATATTTGGGGTCAGGAAGGAATTTTCCCCTAGGTCAGATTGGGGTTTTTTTTTTGCCTTCCTCTGCAGCACGGGGCACGGGCCACTTGCAGGTTTAAACTAGGGTAAATGGTGGATTCTCTGTAATTTGAAGTCTTTAAATCATGATTTGTGGATTTCAGTAACTCAGCCAGAGGTTGTGGGTCTATTACAGGAATGGGTGGGTGAGTTTCTGTGACCTGCAATGTGCAGGAGGTCAGACTAGACGATCACAATGGTCCCTTCTGACCTTAAAGTCTATGAGTCTGAGAACTCCATGCAATATTCATTATGTGGGCATACCATGGATTTATATAAAGGCATTATGATATTTTCTGTCTTATCCATCCCTTTCCTAATGGTTCCTAACATTCTGTTTGCTGTTTTGACTGCTGCTGTACACTGAGTGGATGTTTTCAGAGAACTATCCACAGTGACTCCAAGATCTCTTTCTTGAGTGGTAACAGCTAATTTAAACCCCATCATTTTGTAGGTATAGTTGGGATTATGTTTTCCAATGTGCATTACTTTGCATTTATCTACATTGAATTTCATCTGCCATTTTGGTGCCCAATCTCCCAATTTTGTGGGATCCCTTTGCAGTCTGTATTGGACTTAACTATCTTAAGGAATTTTGTATCATCTGCAACCTTTGCCAACTCACTATTTACCCCCTTTTCCAGATCATTTATGAATATGTTGAATAAGACTAGTTCTATTACAGATCCTTGGGGAACATCACTATTTACCTCTCTCCATTCTGAAAACTGACCATTTATTCCTACCCTTTGTTTCCTGTCTTTTAACCAGACACTGATCCATGAGAGGAACTTCCTTCTTATCTCATGACTTCTTACTTTGCTTTGGTGACAGACCTTGTCAAAAGCTTTCTGAAATTCCAAGTACACTGTATCCACTGGATCACCCTTGTCCACATGTTTGTTGACCCTCTCAAAGAATTCTAACAGATTGGTGAGGCATGATTTCCCTGTACAAAAGCCATGTTGACTCTTCCCCAACAAATTGTGCTAATCTATGTGTGGAGCACCAGATGAGCTCCTGGTATGCACGTCCCATCGGAAGATGACTTGCTGCACTCTCTATTAGCTTCAGTTTCCAGAATAGCCCCAAGATAGAGCTCACTTGAAGCGTCTGCTTTTGTGGCAACAAAAACCTGGGGTTTTCAGCGGATTGATTTTAATGATTACACTTGTAGTGAGAGAGAGAAAAGAAAGACCTGATGGCAGAATCCTAAGAGCAAGGTGTGGTTAGGGGTGGGCACCAAGAGGCTCTCTGATTGCACAGCTAACTTGGATCATGATCTCCATGATATTTGCTTGAATTATAAATGGGGCATGTGGCGCATGATTGAGAGAAGTGAGGCAGCTAACTCAACACTTACCAGAAGGGATTCGTTCTTTCTAACAACCTTGAAGCATTCAGCAAACTTCTACCTTTACAGTAAGGAGGAAAAATAGATTTGACAACTGGGAAACTAGACAACTCTTGTTCTGATTTATGTACTGTTGCTTTCAAAGGCGGCAACAAGGACCCCACCCTGGGAGATGAAGATCTGAGTTCAGTTCCCTGCTCTGCCACTCACCAGCTGTGTGACCGTGGGCAAGTTTAGTTTCACTGTGCCTCAGTTTCCTCTTTATCAGGCATTAAAGGTACACTTTCTATGGGAGATGCTTTGGAAATCTCTGGATAAAATGGATATTGAAAAATTAGCGAGCTCAGAGGAAAGCTACCTTACATTACTAAAGGAGCTCAATCTGCTTAGCTTATTAAAGAGAATATCTGGTGCTAGAGGGCTCTTTCACCCAACAGAGCAAAGTGTCACAAGAACATTTGTAAAGGAGAGTCTCTAACCAGCTTGCTAATAGGGCATGATAAATTCTCCATTGCGTAGAGTTTTTAAATCAACACTGTATGACTTTCTACTAGTACAACCACAAGTTTTTGAGCTAGACACAGGCCATAGATTTCCTGTATTAGACAACACTAGATGTTCAGAATGGTCCTTTCTGATCTTAAAGTATCTGAATCTAAAGTGCTTTTATCAGAGCTAAACAGTGGCTAGGCTTGTGATGGCTGAGAACATCCTGATGACTAACTTGTCCTTCCACCTGTTTCTTCACCATGTCTTGTCTAAATCTTAGCTTGTGAACTCTCTGGGGCAGGGGCTGTCTCTGTGGCTTGTTTGTTGTCTGTTACAATGGGGTCCTGATTCCCCTGTGGGGACCTTAGATGTTATTGCAATAGAAATAATTATCATTAAGTCTTCATTGCATAGATGGGGAACAGAGGCATGGAGAGGTTAAGTGACTTCGCCAAAGTCTCACAGGAAGTCTGTGGCAGGCAGGGCTGAGTCCTGATGTGCTCTAATCACTAGATTATCCTTTCTCTGTAGCTTTGTCCTCTAAACCACATGGTATTTCTGCTCCCTGACCAGATGATTGAGCCTCCTTAACCAGAAGAATAATGGATAACAAACTCCAGGTACACATTTTCAGATCTGTACTGAAGTTCACAACCCTTTTGGTGGATCACCAGCAGCAGTCTGAATATTATCCCCCCAAATCACTGAGAAACATTAATAGATCCCTTCCCTCTCCCCCACTAACTTATGGCCAGCTCTGATAATTAAGAAATTACTCAAGAAAATGAACTAATCCATTGCCAGTCCCCTGTGCTGTGTAACACTCCCTGTGCTCATGTGGTGTAAAGCCTAGAAGATAAAGGCTTTGCATCATAAAAGGACAATAAAGTAATAAACATTGGCAGAGCGACAGTTGCTAACACTGGCAACTTTCTGATAACCAGAAGATTGCAAAGCTTGAAGGGTCAGAATTCAAAAGTCGAAATCTCCGTTTAAACCAGGGTCTGTGTATGTAAGTGCTTTGGGGGCGGAGAAGCTGGGAAAGTGTTGAGTGCCTGTTAGAATGTGCAGGGCTGTCACACCTTTTAAATGACTCCGTTGCACTGTGTGCAATCTGCTGTGGGAAGATCTCCCTGAATAGCTTGACTCTGTCAATTAGGCTATTAATGCAATTGATCAAATTCTAAAGGCTGCCAACTGGCTCTGCTGGCCTCCCTAACCGTCCCTGCCCCCACCTAATCAAGACAGTCTGGCCCTCCATCTGCCTGATATGTCTGGTCTGGAGCCGGTCAGGAATCTCCTGACTGAACAGTCTTTCAGCAGAAAATAACAATTAGTTGAAACCAAAATGTTTTGTGGAAGCATATTGGTTTTGATGAACTTCCAGTGAAACACAGGCAGGCTTCAGAAACAAGGGTACTCAGGCTTCTAGGGTCTCTGGCAATGCGGCTGCCCCACCACGTGGACTGCCCTAGGGCTTCCAGTGACTGCAGCTCTGGGGAAGTCCTGCCAGTTGGACTGTCTCAGAGACAGGGACTCCAGAGCTCTTAAGCTCCCTGCCCATGCACCGGGGTGATGGGGAATCTGGGAGCCTTGGAGTTTGGGTTCCCAGGCTCAACTTCTTTAAGCAAAACATTATTTGGAAACAAAGGCTGTGGGGGTGGGGAGTTGGATTTCCCTTGTGACGTTCCCCTGGTGTTATCTGGACCGGTGATCTGCTAGGTCACTCCAATTCTTGACTCTGGGAGCCAGCCTTACCCTGCTCTGCTGTGAGAACCCACATTCTCGGGATGTTCATGCACAGCCTCTGGCATGTAAGCTGCTCCCACCACATGAGTGAACACTTTTGGCCAGCCGCTGCTTGGATTGTGCAACCGAATGACACTAGCCAATATCTCCGGTCCCAGACACAACCCTAGGAACCTCCATCTTGCAGTGTCCAGTTATGCCCGCTGGATGCTGCAAGCTTGTATGAGTTTGTCAATTTAACGAAGAAATAGATATGTACCAGGCTTGTTCTCCCAAGGGGAGTCTCTGACACGCTTCAAACCAAATGCACTGCTCCAGGTAGAATAAACAGACAGAGGTATTAACTACAAAAGACAGATTTTAAGTGATTATAAGTCAAAGCACAAGAAGTCAGATTTCGTCAAATGAAATAAAAGCAAAATGCATTCTAAGCTGATCGTAACACTTTCAATGCCCTTACAAACTTAGACGCTTCTCACCACAGGCTGGCTGGTTGCTCTTCAGCCAGGCTCTCCACTTTGATCAGTGCTTCAGTCGCTTGGTGGTGGTGTCTCTAGATGGAGGTGTAAGAGAGAGAAGAAGAGCTTGGCAAACGTCTCTTCCTTTTATCATGTTCTTTCTTCCCTCTTGGCTTTGCCTCCCCCTTCAGAGTCAGGTGAGCATTACCTCATCACAGTCCCAAACTGACCAAGGGGAGGGGGGTGACTCACTCAAGAGTCCAACAGATCCTTTGTTGCTGCCTAGGCCAGTGTCCTTTGTTCCTGTGAGGCTGGGCTGGGTTTGTCCTATACATGCCCTGGTGTGAACTGCCCCTCTGTTCCTGGAGAGTTTTGCCTGGGCTTGTTTTAAGCCATGAGGACACATTTTCAGCCTCAGAACTATATACATGAAATTACAACCTACAACATTACTATAACAACAATGGTCCGTGGACATGACAAACTTTGCATTGGATACCACACAATCATATTATAAGGATGAACATGGAGGTGCAGGGTGTTCCCCCGAGATACAGAGTGTCACACTCCTTTGGTGGGAAACTGAGAAATTTCTGTTTTGTTCCAAAAAGGGAGCAATCTTTTTTCACAATTTTGGAATTTCCCACAGAACAGAAATTCCGACTTTCAGTCAGCTTCTAGGCGGAGGCACGGCCAGGCGACTGCGCGCTGCCTGCACCTGCAGGCGCCACCCCCGCAGCTCCCATTGGCCGTGGTCCCCAGCCAATGGGAGCTGCGGAGCCAGCACTTGGGGAGGGGGGAGGGTAGCGCACGGAGCCCCCGTGACCGTTCCTCCGCCTAGGAGCAGCAGGAACATCTTGCCACTTGCGGGGAGCTGCCCAAGGTGAGCGCCGCCCAGATCCAGCACCCCGAAATCCCTCCCGTGCCCCAACCCCGAGCCCCCTCCCGCACCCAAACTCCCTCCCAGAGCCCATGCCCTGCACCCCCAGCCCTGAGACCCTCCCCACCCAAACTCCCTCCCTCTTAGTTAACCGGAATTTTTGACTTACTGCCCCCCCCCCCATTCCCCCAACATGCCAGATAACAAAGCTTTTACTGTATATGGAGTCCACTGGCATGGCTTGAAGATCTGCACTGCTGGGGAGAGGAGGGCAGAAGGCCACGGTGTGAGTCATGCAGGGCTAATGGCCCAGAACTAGTTCCTCATCGATTTCAATGGTGAGTTCATGATAAAAACTAATGTCCTGCTACAGCCCTTGGAAAGCAGGAAGTATGACCATGCTCAATGCACGGCCATATGGAGGGGTCGGTCTGTCTGCATTGAGCCCAGAAGAGTGGTGATTAAATAGCCTGGGATCAAATAGCTCTTTAAAGTGCATAGCTGAAATGCTGCCTGGTAAGTTAAAAGGTAACCCAGGGGTCGTTTCTGCCAGACAAATGAAAATGTCCTGTCACGAGCGCGGAAGCAAATCCCACGTTATTTATGGCTACTTGAAAACTTCAAATGTAATTCCCTTGTAATGGACAAGAATGAAATTACAAAGCTACTCGCCTGATACGTGCCATGTAGTCGCCGAGTAATTACACGAGTACTTGAGTGCGGCTATAGCTCCTTAAACGTGTTGCCAAACAGCAGTGACAGTGTTCCCATTAAAACACTCCTAAAGATCGCAGAACACATTCATTTTAACTGGGATGCAGTTAACTGCTACACTTACTGGCATTACAGTAGGGCCTGAGGCCCCAGCTGAGCCAGAGATCCCATTGTGCTGGGTGCTGTACTAATGCCTAGTAACAGGTGCTACATGTAACACTTTGCAGAGAACAGTTTGTTACATTAATTTTGCCCCTTTCTTTGTTGGCAAATTACCAGCACTTTTAATGTGTACATCAGTCAAAACTGTTCAGTGACTGGTTTCTGTTGACTTATTTCAGCCTAAGTTTTTGCTTGCAAGTCAGTTGCTGCAGCGGTTGCATTGGGTATTCCTTAGAGGTCTGATTCAGAGAGGTGAGGAGCACCTCCCCAGAGCTGTCGAGAGCCCTCTTTTCCTTTCAGGAGGTGCTCAGCGTCTTACAGATACCGTCCTTTGTGGTGCTGAGCGCTGGTCTCCTCAGTAATGCGCTATTGTTAATTGGACGACTTGTTAACTCCCTCAGCTTTCAAGATAGCCCCCGCACACACATTTCTGATGCAAATACGCTCTGGATGTTTATTCACACAAACATTGCCAACTCTCTCTTTAACACATAGCGGACAATTGTGGAATAACCAACCTCGCAGGGAAGTTTGCTTCCTTACTCTCATCAGTGAATAGGTCAGGGGTGGGCAAACTTTTTGGCCTGAAGGCCACATCAGGGTTCTGAAACTGTATGGAGGGCCGGGTAGGGAAGGTTGTGCCTCCCCAAACAGCCTGGCCCCTGCCCCCTATCCGCCCCCTCTCACTTCCTGCCCCCTGACTTCCCCCCTCAGAATCCCGACCCATCTAACCCTCCCCCCCCGCTCCTTGTCCCCTGACCGCCCCCTCTCAGGACCCCCCACCCTTAACTGCCCCCCCCAGGGACCCCACCCCCTATCCAACCCCCC
The DNA here is from genome assembly GCA_003942145.1 of Platysternon megacephalum. Classification (NCBI taxonomy): domain Eukaryota; kingdom Metazoa; phylum Chordata; order Testudines; family Platysternidae; genus Platysternon; species Platysternon megacephalum. The sequence continues at coordinate 669,610 of QXTE01000147.1, forward strand.
CTTCTCCCTGTCCCCTGACTGCTCTGACCCCTATCCACACCCCCGCCCCCTGACAGGCCCCCTGGGACTCCCATGCCTATCCAACTGCCCTTGTTCCCCGTCCCCTGACCAATACCCCCCCAGAACCGCCGCTCCATCCACCTGCCCCCCTGCTCCCTGTCCCCTGACTGCCCCCCAGAACTCCCTGCCCCTTATCCAACCCCCGCGCTCCCCACCCCCTTACCATGCTGCTCAGAGCACCAGGACTGTCAGCCGTGCCGCCCGGCCGGAGCCAGCCACGCCGCCATGCAGTCTAGAGCACCGGGGCAGGCTGGCGGCTCTCACAGCCGCGCTGCCCGGCAGGAGCTCGCAGCCCCACCGCCCAGAGCACTGGCGGCACGGCGAGCTGAGGCTGCGGGGGAGGGGGGACAGCAGGGGAGGGGCCGGGGGCTGGGCTCCCCGGCCGGGAGCTCAAGGGCCAGGCAGGAAGGTCCTGCAGGCCGGATGTGGCCTGCGGGCCGCAGTTTGCCCACCTCTGGAGGAGGTAGTTCATGCCTTGAAGCATGCATTTACTGGTGTATCCCTGCCCCCTCTCCCCGGTGCAGCTGTGGATGTTCTCATCACTATAAAGATCTAATTCCTGTGTGGGTCCTGCTAAACTCTTGGCCTGAATTATATCTTGTGGCTATGAGTTCCACTGGTGAGCAAAGTGCTGTGTGGCTTTAAATCTCTATCAGTTTTAACCTTTTTGCCTTTCACTGTCATTGACCATTCCCTGCAGTGGAGTGTACTAGCCTATGACGGCTGCAGAGGGGAGTCTCTGGGGCCATGCCTGGGTTTTGCTGCAAAGACCCAGGCAGGCAGCCACTGCGTGAGAGGAAGGTGGTTGGAGCTCTGAGAAGACCCTGGGCTGCTCCTTCTTTCTATAGCTCTAGACTGGAGGTTTGCAATGTGGGTGTGGCTCCCCCTCCCTTAGCCAATCAGAATGAGTTCTGAGAAAGGGGACAGGATACAAACCAACCTCCTTCTCTCAGAACATGGGGGAGGCGGGGCTAGGGAGTAGGGTGACCAGATGGCAAGTGTGAAAAATCGGGACAGGGAGTGGGGGGTAATAGGCATCTATAAGAGACAAAGCCTCGAATATCGGGACAGTCCCTATAAAATCGGGACATCTGGTCACCCTACTAGGGAGGGAGGTGCCACTGCTGGTCCCTCCCGGACAGAGGGAAGGGTCAACCTGCTCCTCTTGCCTTAGCCCAGCAGGAACGCCTGGGGAAAAGAAACCCCGCAAAGGGGGTGTTTTGAAATCTGGTATCTCTGGGCTTTGCTCTCCGGGAGAGGCTGGCTCTCTGTGGGGAAAAAGCCTCTGCAGGGTTACGGAGCGCCAAAAGTTCTTTTAACGAGACGTTGCTGAGCATAGCTATTGGAGAATGGCCGCCTACCCCATCCCTTCCTCTCCGTAAATAGCCGCGCCCCTCTGTATTGCTGGTGCAGAGCAATGGCACTGAGCAGCGATAGTCATAAGGCATTCAAAGGGTGACCTTCCTGCTGTCATTGATCTGTCAGTTCCTGCACCGAGACACTCGGTATAAATCTCTGCCTGCTGCAGCTCGTGAAAGGATGCTGTCGAGCGGCCGCTTCTGCAGCTCCCTTGGCGCTTCTGCCTCACACAAGGGCACCGTTAGAAACTAGGTGCAAACGGTCATCTCTAGCAGTCCTCAGATTGTTTTTAAAGACTGGAGAGAAATAAAAAGGCTGCCATTGCAACTGAGGGGGGCTGGTTTTTGTTTTGTTTTAAACCAGACTAGGTTTAAAGCACAGGCAAAACTCTGGCCTTGGAAACACACAGGGTGTAGGATGGGAGCAAAAGATATTGGAGTCATGCTTTCTGGTTGGGGACAGGCACAGCACATTCCACAGCGTCCTTAATGTTACTCTAGAAAGGAGCAGTAATGAAAAATTGAAATAGTCTGTTGCAATAGGGTTGAACGAGAAACGGAGTCCTTTAACCTCATTGAAGCAGCCGTATGTAACCACACTCTGAATGTGTAACTAAAGCTAAGTGTAATGTGGTGGGCATTAATTAAACAGTTCTTTTTTAAATAGAAAATGCCTTAAACTGGGACTAATTAGTTTCTCACGGGGTGATAAAAACCATTATTTTACTCGGTAAAAACCACTTCTGGTGAATACAAGACATCTCTGCTTTCCAGAATACCAACTGTGTTCATCAAGTGCTTGGCAGTTGCGGCAGCAATTTGGAGGAGACAAGGGATCATGGTATTGGCTCATCCGAGGAAGATCAACCACAGCAGACGAACAATTCAATGTGCATGATCCTAGAGATTTTTGACACATTGGAACTCAAAATTAACAGAGGGAAAAAACCCCACGTTACTGACCCAAAGCCTAGGCAGCATGTTAATTTGAGATCAGTAAGAGCTTATTTATCATAGACTGGAAATAAGGCATTCGTACCAGAAATAAGGTGTACATTTTTGACAGAGAGAGTAATTAACAAAGTTCATGGTGGATTCTCCATCACTGACCATTTGTAAATCAGGATGGGATGTTTTAAAAGCTCTGCTCTAGGGATTATTTTGGGGAAGTTCTATGGCCTGTGCTATACAGGAGGTCAGACTAGATGATCACAACGGTCTCTTCTGGCCTTGGAATCTATTAAATGGGTGCAGTATAATATCAGAGCATCTTTACCAAAGTGCAGTAAATTAATAGACAGAGGTGGAAGGATGGGCTCGTTTGGGAGTCAGAAGATTTGGGTTCAATTTCTGGCTTCGACACTGGCTTCCTGTGTGACCTTGGGCAAGTCACTTAACTGCTCTGTGCTTCCATTTCCCCACCTGTAAAAGGGGTGGTAATACATTTCCTCAGAGAGGTGGGGGGAGGCTAAATCACTAATGTCTGGCTCCAAGATACCACGGTGACAAAAGTCAGAAAAATCTCTATAAATAAAGATTCCCACTGACTTTCAAAAGAGCGTTAGGGAAACTCCTACTGAAATTCAAACTCTTAGCCCAGTCCAATTTCTTTCCTGTGCCCCCAGGACAGTTCTGGTTGCAATATCTCTTCCTCTTTGTCTTCCTTCTCCTCTTCTCTGCTAGGTTGAGGAAGCTTCTCCTTCGAGAGCACAAAGGAGGAATCTGAGAAGTAAACTTCCCAGAATAATGACACCCTGGGTCACCTCGCGCTGGATTGCCCACTGTACTGATCCCTCAGTGTTTTATTTAGTGTACTGTCAACACCCCAAGGCTGGTGCCTCAGTAACATCTCCTGGCAAATTACTGCAAATACACCCTGGTATTTAAATTGCTCCTATTCTAGGGAATTCCCACCTATTTGACATGCATGGCCACACACCCCACTCACCTTTAAATAAGGATGCGAGTTTGTTACGGAGGTCGCGGAAGTCACGGATTCCGTCACTTTCCATGACCTCTGTGAAATTATGCAGCTGCAGCGGCTAGTGTGGCTGGCCCCAGGGACTGCTTGAGCAGCGGTCCTGGGGCGGCCGGAGTAGCAGCTGGTGTGTGGCCCCGGGGCAGCTGCACCAGCTGCTGCTCAGCAGCCCTGGGCAGCTGGCCTCGGGAACTGCCTGAGCAGCGGCTGGTGCAGCTGGCCCTGGGGACCGACTGAGCAGCAGGACCTGAGGGGGGCCCCGGTGCAGTGGGGGCCTGGGCAGCTTAGATTTAGTCAGGGGTGTTAATAGTAAAAGTCATGTGAATTTTTGTTTATTGCCCGTGACCTGTCCATGACTTTTACTAAAAATACCCCTGACTAAATCTTAGCCTTACTGTGACACTGCACCCCCTATTCTTCATAGTGATATTATTATGATATGAGTATGGCATAATTATGATGTATTTTATGCAAGATAGGTCATGTGAGATATCATTGAAAAGGTTATAATTTACTGAATATGATTATCCTATTTGTATGCATGTATCATTTTTGTATCTGAAGTTAGGAATATTGACTATGTATCTGTATTACAAATGTGTTTACACCTGAGGAACACCCACTAGACAAGATACATTCATTCTGAAAAGCTGGGTGGGGAAGGGCCATTAGAGAAAACAATAGGCCTTAGAAGAAGCTTATCTCCCACCTGGGGAGTCTTCCTGAGGATGCTACAAATGGTCTCTGAGCAACGGCTCCTATGACACTACAGGGACATGCGACCAGCTCACCTAGTGCTGGACTCCATCTTGGGATATCAGTATTTTTCCACAAACTGGCGTGGGAACCAAGCTTAGAAACAAAGGGATCCCGCCATATGCAAAAGCTATATAAGGCAGGGGAGTGACATCACCTTGGTTCTTCACTGACTCCCCGACCCAAGAAGACTCCTGGAAACACTTGAGGAACAAAGACTGAACTGGGGGAAGTGCTGGACCCAGGCTAAAGGGATTTTTAGACTGTGAATGGAACACCTCATAGAATCATAGAATCATAGAATCTCAGGGTTGGAAGGGACCTCAGGAGGTCATCTAGTCCAACCCCCTGCTCAAAGCAGGACCAAACCCAACTAAATCAGCCCAGCCAGGGCTTTGTCAAGCCTGACCTTAAAAACCTCTAAGGAAGGAGATTCCACTACCTCCCTAGGTAACCCATTCCAGTTCTTCACCACCCTACTAGTGAAAAAGTTTTTCCTAATGTCCAACCTAAACCTCCCCCTCTGCAACTTGAGACCATTACTCCTTGTTCTGTCAAACCTGGGGATTCCAAGCTGTAAGCAAGTGCAGCTTGCCCCTTAAGAATCTGAAGCCTGCTTGTATCATCACTTAGGGTGAGAGTTTGCTATTCATATCCAGTCTATGTAGTATATTAAGCTAAATTTGTGTTTTGTTTATTTGCTAGATAATCTGCTTTGATCTGTTTGCTATCCCTTATAATCACTTAAAATCTATCTTTTGTAGTTAATAAACTTGTTTTTGCTATATCTAAAACCAGTGTGTGGGAGTCACAACGCGGGGCAGAGAGCTGTTGCATATTCCTCTCCACATTGAGGGAGGGGGCGAATTTCATGAGCGTGCGCTGTACAGTTCCCTGTGCAGTGCAAGACAGTATAATTTTGGGTTTACACTCCAGAGGGGGTGCGTGCCTGAGTAGCTGGGAAGTACCCTAGCTGGAGCCTTCCCATGCAGTAGCTATAATAGGGTTAAAAAAAGAACTAGATATATTCATGGAGGATAGGTCCATCAATGGCTGTTATCCAGGATGGGCAGGGAGGGTGTCCCTAGCCTCTGTTTTCCAGAAGCTGGGAACGGGCGCCGGGATGGATCACTTAGTGATTACCTGTTCTGTTCATTCCCTCTGGGGCACCTGGCATTGGCCACTGTCGAAGACAAGGTACTGGGCTACATGGACCTTTGGTCTCACTCAGTATGGCCGTTCCTATGTTCTCATGCCATTCTCACATAGATGAAAGAGCCGTTTAGTATGTGGTGGTTTCTCCCCACGAAGGTGCTTATACACTATAATCCAGTCACCTCTTGAGAGATTTTTTTTTTTTATAAACTAAACAGATTGAGCTATTTTTAAGTCTCTCACTGTAAGGCATTTTTCCAGCCCTTGAATCATTTTTGTGGCTCTTTCCTGTACTTTCTTCAGTTTTTCAACATGATTGTAAAAGTGTGGACACCACCACTGGATGCAGAATTCCAGTGTCAGTCACATGATTGCTGTATAGAGGGGTCAAACAACCTCCCTATTCTGACTCACTACTACTCCTCTGTTTTTACTTCCCACAGTCGCAGAGCCCTTTTTGCCACAGCGTCTCACTCGCAGCTCATGCTGGGTTGCTGGTCTGCTATGACCTCATAATCTTTTTTGGAGTCACTGCTTCCAGGATACAGTCCCCCATCCTGTAGGTATGACCTACATTCCTTGTTCCTAGATGCATGGTCTGTATTGTAGAGGTCTGCAATCCCTGATCAGCAATGCATCTCGTATAGCTGGAATTCATGCTGACAATAAATGTAGCCATGTATTTTGATCCCTGGGACCTTAAAGAAAAAATAAGGGGATCAAATCACTCAGGAACTGGTGGAAGGACCTTGGAAATGGCACCTTAGATACACAGGTCAACATAGCAGCCATGGTGTTTTGTCAGACTCAAAGCCTGGTGCAGAGGTTATCTTTCAGAAAGGTTGTCCCTACATAAGGAGACAGAAGTGCTTGGCAGCCCTAGCTGCAATGGAGGTAGTCAAATAGGTCCCAGGTCTCTGGCCAACAATTTCAGACAGACTGTCTCACTGTTGTGTTTTTGAGTGCAGCGAGAAGGGCAAACGTGGACCATTGGGCGTTCCCTTTCTAGAGCTCACTTCTGGACGGTGCATCTCTGAAGAAGCTGGGGCTTGACCAACTCACATTGTAGAGCAAAGAGGGTTTCTGGGAAGTGAAGGCTGCTGTTGCTGCACCGTGGTAGCACATAACAAATTTCACTCCTGGCCCTAAAAGGCTATACCTGAGCAGGGGGTGAGGAGGAGACTTTGGACATGTGCTTTGTGGTTTCTTTGATGGGTGGGAGACTGTGGACATGTGCTTCAGGGATCCAGCCACTGACTGGATAGTGCACACTGAGCCAGCCTTGCCAGTAGCCCCAGCATGCCTCAGTGCAGGATGCTATGGATTTTAGAAGCAACACTACTATTACTACTAGAATTCTTTGAGGGGGTCAACAAGCATGTGAACAAGGGGGATCCAGTGGATATAGTGTACTTAGATTTTCAGAAAGCCCTTGACAAGGTCCCTCACCAAAGGCTCTTAAGCAAAGTAAGTTGTAATGGGATAAGAGGGAAGGTCCTCTCATGGATTGGTAACTAGTTAAAAGATAGGAAACAAAGGGTAGGAATAAATGGTCAGTATTCAGAATGGAGAGAGGTAAATAGCGGTGTCCCCCAGAGGTCTGTACTGGGACCAGTCCTATTCAACATATTCATAAATGATCTGGAAAAAGGGGTAAACAGTGAGGTGGCAAAATTTGCAGATGATACAAAACTACTCAAGATAGTTAAGTCCCAGGCAGACTGCGAAGAGCCACAAAAAGATCTCTCAAATCTAGGTTACTGGGCAACAAAATGGCAGATGAAATTCAATGTTGATAAATGCAAAGTAATGCACATTGGAAAACATAATCCCAACTATACATATAAAATGATGGGGTCTAAATTAGCTGTTACCACTCAAGAAAGAGATCTTTGTGGATAGTTCTCTGAAAACATACACTCAGTGTGCAGTGGCAGTCAAAAAATCTAACAGGATGTTAGGAATCATTAAGAAAGGGATAGATAATAAGACAGAAAATATCATATTGCCTCTATATAAATCCATTGTACGCCCACATCTTGAATACTGCATGCAGAACTGGTCGACCCATCTCAAAAAAGATATATTGGAATTGGAAAAGGTTCAGAAAAGGGCAACAAAAATGATTAGTTGTATGGAACGGCTTCCATATGAGGAGAGATTAATAAGACTGAGACTTTTCAGCTTGGAAAAGAGACGACTAAGGGGGATATGATGGTCATGTTTCACAGTAACTCTGCCTAATGCACCGCCTCAGTGTGCTGGGGGAAGGACTGTCTGAAGTTGATGACAGAGTGCAGGAGGTTCTGAGGCCTCCCAGGTCTGAGGCCACTTCGCTGCGCGTTGTCTTCTCCAAGAGCTTCAGCTGGAGCAGATTTACCTGATGCTGAGTGACAGGAGGGGGTGGTGCAGTGGATTTCCCCCCGTCAGCTAGCCATGAGCAGCTCTGTGACATGAAGACTTGGCTGTGGTAGTGAGGAATGGCCAGAGCTGAGCTAGGCAACATTTAGCTGTTCCTGGGATTTCTTGAGAATTAATGCACAGTACATCAACCAATCAGATGTCACCAGTCCTTCAGTCTTCCATTCAGTGACTACATTCATCGGTTTGCTGTTAAATAATACCCTCATGGATATGCTTTCTTTCATCTGAAGAGCTCCAAGTACATGACAAGTAGGCATACATTTATTATGTTCATTTTAAGGATGGGGAAACTGAGGCACAGGCAAAGTCACCTTGATATTATGATGGTGGGTGTATCCTAGAAATGCCATAGAAAAATTGTGAAGTACCTGAGGTCACACAAAAAAATCAGTGACAGTCCTGAATAAAACTCAGGTCCTCCCAGTCATCTGCTTTATCCACTAAACAATGCTGTGTTCTACATGTGTTGTAAAAACTTAACCCTATCTATCTTGGGTACTTATATTGCCTCTATTACCATAGTATCTGAGCAGCTCATGATCTTTTAACATATTTATCACAGAACCCACGTGAGGTAGGAAAATGTTATTATATCCCTATTTTACAGATGGGGAACTGGGGCACACAGAGACTAAATGACTAAAGTCACACAGGAAGTCTGTGTCAGAGCCAGGAATTAAACCCAGCTCTCCTTAGTCTAGGACTTGGGGGATCTCGGTTCAAGTCCCTGCTCCACAAATCACTGGACCATCCTTCCTTGCTGCACCATCCAAATCCATAGCAACCTTCCCATTGGCTTCATTGGGTGCAGCACTAGGTCCTAAGTAGGTAGGAGACAACGCTAAAGGTAAAGAGTGAAATCCTGGCCTCTTTGAAGTCAGTTGGGGTCAAGATTCCACCCAGATGATTTACATAGCACAATTGTTTCCGCTGTTGGTATTTTCCCATCATTACACAACCATCTGCATAAGATAAAAGCTCTTCCTGTATACTGCCACCACTGCTATTTAAACATAAGGCATTTTATTTATTTAAACTTCTGTCCTTTCTGAGCGAGGTTTAAAGCCAGCAAATCAATTCAACTGATTGGTGCTAATGTACTTTGCTTGCAGAAAGAGATTAAATTATTTTCTGTAGCTTATTTCTGAAAATGAATCAGCAGCTATATTTCAGGGTGTTTTTTTAACTGCAAAACCAAACAGCCTTTACCAAAGGCATTATGATATTGTCTCATTATGGAGCTTATTACAGCCTCTTGCTCTAACTGGTGTCTGCAAAGCAGTGAATTTATAACATCCTCTGTCTGCAAATACTGCACCGTATGTGGTCGTGCCACATCTCATGTAGAATAAGGTTAGCTGTATACGACAAAGCATTTTATTTCTCCTTTTTTTAAAAAGACCTATTAAGAAGTAAAGTGAAATGATGCTAGCTGTACACATGTAAGATGAAAGAACAGGAGTACTTGTGGCACCTTAGAGACTAACAAATGCAAGATCAACAGATATTTTAAAGCTTCTTTCAAATATTGTAGCAAAATTATTTGTATTAAAGTAACATCTGGAGTTCCCAAATCAGGTCAAAGCCCCATTGTGCGAGGTGCTGGACAAACACATAGTGAGACACAGTCCCACTTTGCAGTCTAAATAGATCAAGGATGGGAGGGGTGAGAAGATATATGATTTGGTCAAGATCAGTGGCAGGAGTGGAGGCAGAACAAAGGGTTCCTAAGGGCTTGTCTACACTACCCGTCGGATCGGTGGGCAGCGATTGATCCAGCGGGGTTCGATTTATCGTGTCTAGTATAGACGCGATAAATCGACTGCTGAACGCTCTCCCGTCAACTCTGGTACTCCACCAGGTACTCCACCAGTGAAGACACTGCAGTAAGTAGATCTAAGTATGTGACTACAGCTACGCTATTCATGTAGCTGAAGTTGCGTATCTTTAGATCGACCCCGTGCAGTAGTGTAGACAAGCCCTAACTTCCAGTCTAGTAACCTATCTGCTGGACCACACTATCTCTGTTATACTTGTAGCAATTAATCACACCAATAGCTTTTAAGGCAACATATATGAAACAACAGAGCAATAATATCTGCAGGTCTGTCGCATCTTAGGCGCATTTAACATGTGCGATTTCAGCTTTACACGGTCAGCAAAAACAAGAAAAAAACAACAACAAAAGAGAACAACAACAATTTAAATACTGTTTCTGTAGTGTGGGCGATTCTGCCCGCCATTACACTCAATGTAATTTTGACTACACGCGGTTTTCGCTTTAGGCGCTGACCGCGGAACATAACCCCAGCGTAAGATGAGACAGACCTGTATAACTAAATGGAAGGATTGTCGAGGATCATCTAGCCCCCTGACTACTACCCAATGCTACTCCTCCAGGTGGGCATTAAAGATACTGTGGGGTCTGACCCTGAGCAGATCAGAAGTGACTACCGGGGTCTGGGAGTAAGGGGGAAGGAGTTGGGGGTGCAGGTGATGTTCTCTTTGATTATTTCAGTCAAGGGTAGGAGCCCTGCCAGAGACAGATGCATCTTGGCGGTGAATGGCTGGCTGTGGGGATGGCGTCACCAGGAGGGCGTTGGCTTCCTTGACCATGGGATGCTGTTCCGGGAAGAAGGACTGCTAAGCAGAGATGGGGTCCACCTATCAAGGATGGGGAACAACATATTTGGATACAGATTGGCTAACCTAGTGAGGAGGGCTTTAAATTAGGTTCAATGGGGGCAGGAGACAAAAGCCCACAGGTAAGTTAAAAACATGGAGACCTGGGAGAGGGGTTGGAATCTGGGGGGAGCATGGACTGTGATAGCAGGGATAAAGGAGAGACAAGTGAGAAGATGGGGGGGGGGAGATTCAAATTAGTATCTTAGATGTATACTAATGCAAGAAGTATGGGGAATAAATAGGAAGAACTAGAAATACTAGTGAATAATCATAAGTATGACACAGTTGGCATCACAGAGACTTGGTGGGTTAATACCCATGACTAGAATATTGGTATAGAAGGGTACAGCTTGCTCAGGAAGGACAGGCTGGGGAAAAAGGGAGCAGGTGTTGCCTTGTATATCAATGATGTATACACTTGGATTGAGTCTGAGATGGAAATAAGAGACAGATCAAGGGACGTGATCATTCCCCTCTATTCGACATTGGTGAGGCCTCATCTGGAGTACTGTGTCCAGTTTTGGGCCCCACACTACAAGAAGGATGTGGAAAAATTGGAAAGAGTCCAGCGGAGGGAAACCAAAATGATTAGGGGTCTGGAGCACATGACTTATGAGGAGAGGCTGAGGGAACTGAGATTGTTTAGTCTGCAGAAGAGAAGAATGAGGGGGGATTTGATAGCTGCTTTCAATTACCTGAAAGGGGGTTCCAAAGAGGATGGATCTAGACTGTTCTCAGTGGTACCAGATGACGGAACAAGGAGTAATGGTCTCAAGTTGCAGTGAGGGAGGTTTAGGTTGGATATTAGGAAAAACTTTTTCACTAGGAAGGTGGTGAAGCACTGGAATGGGTTACCTAGGGAGGTGGTGGAATCTCCTTCCTTAGAGGTTTTTAAGGTCAGGCTTGACAAAGCCCTGGCTGGGATGATTTAGTTGGGGATTGGTCCTGCTTTGAGCAGGGGGTTGGACTAGATGACCTCCTGAGGTCCCTTCCAACCCTGATATTCTGTGATTCTATGACAGGCTTGTTGAAAGTCTCTGAGTAAGTATAAAAGGGGTAAAAAACAAAGGTGATGTCATGGTAGGGTTTACTACAGACCCACCTAACCAGGAAGAAGGGGTGGATGAGGCTTTTTTTATACAACTAACAAAATCATCCAAAGCACAGGACTGGGTGGTGATGGGGGAATTCAACTACCCAGACATCTGTTGGGAAAATACAACAGGGCACAGATTATCCAACAAGTTCTTGGAATGTATTGGAGACAGTTTTTCATTTCAGAAGGTGGAGAAAGCTACTAGGGGAGAGGCTGTTCTAGATTTGAATTTGACAAATAGGGAGGAACTGGCTGAGGATTTGAAAGTGGAAGGCAGCTTGGATGAAAGTGATCATGAAATCATAGAGTTCATTATTCTAAGGAATGGTGGGAGGGAAAACAGCAGAATAAAGACAATAGATTTCAAGAAGGCAGACTTTAGCAAACTCAGGGAATTGGTAGGTAAGATCCCATAGGAAGCAAGCCTAAGGGGAAAAACAGTTTGAGAGAGTTGGCAGTTTTTCAAAGAGACATTATTAAGGGCACAAGAGCAAACTACCCCACTACGTAAGAAAGATAGGAAGTATGGCAAGAGACCATCCTGGCTTAACCAGGAAATCGTCAATAATCTGAAAGTCAAAAACGAGTCCTACATAACGTGGAAACTAGGTCATATTACAAAGGATGAATATAAACAAACAACACAAGCATGCTGGGAGAAAATTAGAAAGGCCAAGGTACAAAACGAGATTAAACTAGCTAGAGACATAAAGGGTAACAAGACAACATTCTATAAATGCATTAGAAGAAAGAGGAAGACCAAGGACAAGGTGGGCCCATTACTCGGGGGGAGGGGGGAACTAACAGAAAATGTGGAAATGGCAGAATTGTTAAATGACTTTTTTATTTCAGTTTTCACCAAAAAGGTTAGTAGCGCTTGGACGTCTAACATAGTGAATGCCAGTGGAATCAGAGGCTAAAATAGGGAAAGAACAAGTTAAAAATTATGTAGACAAGTTAGATGTCTTTAAGTCACCAGGGCCTAATGAAATGCATCCTAGAATACTCAAGGAGCTGGCTGAGGAGATATCCAAGCCATTAGTGATTATCTTCAAAAAGTAATGGAAGATGAGAGAGATTCCAGAGGACTGGAAAAGGGCAAATATAGTGCCAAGCTATAAAAAGGGAAATAAGGACAACCCAGGGGAATTACAGACCAGTCAGCGTAACTTCAGTACCTGGAAAGATAATGGAGCAAATAATCAAGCAATCATTTTACAAACACCAACAAGATAATAAGGTGATGAGGGTAACAAGCCTTGTGGATAGGGGGGAAGCGGTGGATGTGGTATATCTTGACTTTAGTAATGCTTTTGATACTGTCTCACATGACCTTCTCATAAACAATCTAGGGAAATGCAGCCTAGATGGAGCTATTATAAGGTGGGTGCATAACTGGTTGGAAAACCGTTCCCAGAGAGTTGTTACCAGTGGTTCACAGTTGAGCTGGAAGGGAATATCAAGTGGGGTCCCACACAGATCAGTTCTGGGTCTGGTTCTGTTCAATATCTTCATCAATGATTTAGATAATGGCATAGACAGTACACTTATAAAGTTTGCGGACAATATCAAACTGGGAGGGGTTGCAAGTTCTTTGGAGGATAGGATTAAAATTAAAAATGATCTGGACAAACTAAAGAAATGGTCTGAAGTAAATAGGACGAAATTCAATCAGGACAAATGCAAAGTACTCCACTTAGGAAGGAACAATCAGTTGCACACATACAAAATGGGAAATGACTGCCTAGGAAGGAGTACTGCAGAAAGGGATCTGGGGGGTCATAGTGGATCACAGGCTAAATATGAGTCAAAAGTGTAACACTGTTGCAAAAAAAGCGAACATCATTCTGGGATGTACAAGTCTGTCGCATCTTAGGCGCATTTAACATGTGCGATTTCAGCTTTACGCGGTCGGCAAAAACAAGAAAAAAACAAAAACAAAAAAAGAGAAAAATAACAATTTAAATACTGTTTCTGTAGTGCGGGCGATTCTGCCCGCCATTACACTCAATGTAATTTTGACTATACGCGGTTTTCGCTTTATGCACTGACCGCGGAACGTAACCCCAGCGTAAGATGAGACAGACCTGTATTAGCAGGAGTGTTGTAAGCAAGACACGAGAAGAAATTCTTCCTCTCTACTCCATGCCGATTAGGCCTCAACTGAAGTATTGTGTCCAGTTCTGGGCGCCACATTTCAGGAAAGATGTGGACAAATTGGAGAAAGTGCAGAGAAGAGCAACAAAAATGATTAAAGGTCTAGAAAACATGACCTATGGGGGAAGATTGAAAAAAATGAGTTTGTTTAGTCTGGACAAGAGAACACTGAGAGGGCACACAACAGTTTTCAAGTACATAAAAGGTTGTTACAAGGAGGAGAATGAAAATTTGTTCTTAACCTCTGAGGATAGGACAAGAAGCAATGGGCTTAAATTGCAGCAAGGGTGGTTTAGGTTGGACATTTGGAAAAACTTCCTAACTGTCAGGGTAGTTAAGCACTGGAATAAATTGCCTAGGGACGTTGTAGAATCTCTGTCACTGGAAGTTTTTAAGAGCAGGTTAGACAAACACCTGTCAGGGATGGTCTAGCTATTATTTAGCTATTAATAATAAATATTATTTATTATTTAGGGGACTGAACTAGATGACCTAGTGACATCCCTTCCATTTCTACACTTCTATGATTTTATGTGTGTGCGCACGTATGTGGGATCTCCAAGAATAGCAGATCTCAAACCAGTACTGGTTTTATGGTGTAGTACGTGATTGTAGCAGGGCTCAGATAAATTGAATTATTTGTCTGCCTATAAGTATTTTTTTTAAAAGCATCCTAGAAGTTCAAACAGCAGGATTTTTTTTCCAGAGAACCTTGTGACTTTACCGTTTGCTCTGAGATATTAAGTAGCATTTTCTTGACTTCTGATCATTGGTGGTGCCATCAGAATTAATATTATCTGGTGTAACTGGTACCTACTATCGTACCTTTGCAGAAAGCAAAGCACACTAGAGACTAGAGTGGGAGATTGCGCAGCAGGGGCTTTGGGTTCTGGTTCTCGCTCTGCCACTATGTTTACTGTGTGATCTCACACACATCAACTTCTGTCTCTGTGCCCCAGTGTCTACATCTATAAAACAGGAGTAGCCCAGCCACCTCTATAAAATGTGGTGGGAGTTGGGTACAAAGCGCTATGCTTGTGCAGAGTATATCCAAATAACAGCATTTACCTCCTGCTCTCCCCATGAATACTCGTCCCAGACCACCTCACCTTCCATGGTCTGTTGTCTTTCTGGTGTGTTTTCCGTCTAATTTCAAATTAAAAGACACTGTCTGCCCCGAGGCTCTTGTCTTTACAATCCCTGCTTCAAGTGCAAAACTTAGCCTTAACTACAGCACTGCTTTTATCTGGCTGTAATGGGCCGGGCAATATGTCTCTAGCTATTATTTTAAAAAGCCAAGATAAAAGAGATACACACATCAGACCCAGGTAGTGGAGACCCGTGGCTTGTTTGCAATTATCTTGATTGCAATATGAGAGAGGGTGAAAAACCTCCTATTTCATTCATAGCAAAGAGGAAACTCCTTTCTCACCCCCTTTTAAACTGTGCTTTATATAAAAGCAGAAACAGGGTAGTCACTATAGATAAAGGGACAGGTGTTGGATTTATACACACACATCTGTTTAAACCAGTCATGCAAATTTACATAGGGGTGAGGATTAAGGCCCAGATCTTTAAAGATATTTATGTGCCTATCCTCCATTGAAATAAATGGTAGTTAGGTACCTAAATACCTTGGAATATCTGGGCCTATATTGTGAATGTCTGTACATTACTTTGACATTGTAGGATTGAAAGTGCTATATTAGCACAAAGTATTGTTAGCATTACTATTAATAATACAACCAAATAGCAGCTAAAGTTATGCTTTGCTGCAGCCCCACAACTTTCAGACACTTACCTTATCTGGGGAGAATCATTTTCTTATCATATTTTGCTCATTAATTGCAAGACATTTGGATGAACCTAGCTCTTTTTCTCTCCCATTGTATATTTCTTGGAATTATTTACCCAGGAGGGACTAAGAAGATAGAGGGGACAGTATTACAGACCAAGGCCCCTGTACGCTTATTCGTGTGTTTAGCTCAGGGCCTAGATACCCACAGGCTCAAAATTGTGGCATAACAGGATTTGCTGTGGTCGAAGTAGCCCAAAGAGAGAAGTGCCTGTAAAAACAGGAGGAGAATGAATGAGGGTGGAGGAAGGGGAAGCAGACTCCCTAAGGGAAACAGAACTTGGGCCATCAAGGGAAAGGAGCAGTAAGTCAACACCAATTGGAGTGGAGGGGAGGGCTGAACCTTTTCCCTCTTGATTAATCTCCCTCTCTCAGTCCCCTACAAAGGATCTGAGCTGTGTGTGGCAAGGCTTTGGGTAGTTTTTTTTTTTTTTTTTTAACTCTGGTCTAGACAGTGTTTGCTTTAAGGTGGCGCTGTGATCTGGGTAGGTTTGTTGTGATTTTTCCCCCCTTTCCATGAGGGGAACCATTTTGATCCCTGAAATCCACACCCAGAAATAGGACACTGGAACAATCTCCCCAGCAAGCAAGTGGCTCTAGCCACTTGGATTTTCTTAAAGACCCTAAGGCTTTAATAGCCGGTAATCTTCCTTTTCTCTCCCCCTCCCCGCCCCGCAGTCTGGCTCTACAGCTGGGCATGCCATGGTGGATTAAAGTGGATTAATTGATTGTTTGCTGCTTCATGCTCTGCACCGCTCTTCTGCATGGAGGCGGGGCTCTGTCCAAAGCTTTTTAGTACTGAAAATGGGTGGGACCATAACATCTCCCTGCTGCTTGCCCAGCCACACACTCTTCCCACCCAGCAGGGCTCCCCTGCCTCCCGCCCCAGGGGTCAGGGCGGGAAGAGTTAACAGGCTCCCAGCCCACTCCGCAGGCGCTGACGGAGGCAGGTGATCTCTCTGCATCCCCCCGCCCTTCTTCAGCATCCTTCGCTGCGCGGCGCTGCTGACAGCGGGGCTGGGTGGGGCCTTTTTCTCTGCAGCCGCAGCGGCGGCGAGGCTCCGGTCTCCGCTCAGATGATGGCTGTGGGGCGGCTGCTCCTCCAGCCGCGGCCGTGAGATCCGCAGCAGCACCAGCCGGGAGAGACGCGGGGCGGGGTGAAGGCAGGACCCTGCAGCAGCAGGGCTCTTCTCCGCGATGCACCAGGGCTGAAACCCGCGCGCCTGCCGGGGGTTTGCACTTGCCTAAGGTCGCCAAGGACGTGGGGAAATCCGCAGCCTTGACCGACCATTGCTTGGGGGGCGGGGGGCAGCATTTCCTTTGCCTTGCGTTTGGGCGGGGCTCTGCCAGAGTCCTGGCCCTGTGCAATTAGGACCGAGCCTGCTGCTTGCAGCTAGGGACTGTGCTGCTTCGGCTCGGCTCCGGTTTCCCCTCCGAGGTGCTGGGTGCACCGCCGCAGCTCGGATTGGCCCCCCCCCCATCTTGAACTGGCACCGAATTTCCTTTCCCAGCCTCTCGGCCGGGGGCTATTTCTGGCGGGGAGCGAGTGGATTCCTTCGCTGTGTTCTTTGCAGGGTGTGCCAGGCTGCCTAGGAGGGGAGAGGTTGAGGTGTCACCATGGCTTGGCCCTGCATCACCCGGGCGTGCTGCATCGCCCGCTTCTGGAACCAGCTGGACAAGGCGGACATCGCGGTCCCGCTGGTCTTCACCAAATACTCCGAGGCCACCGAGAACCCCGCGGCCCAGGTGGGTTTGCAGCCGCCGCCGCCGCCGCAGCAGCCACGCCCTTCCTCGGCCATCGAGACCCAGCCCTCCATCCTTGGCGGCGACCTGGATGCAGTTGCCAGGGCGACTGCGGCTGCGGGGGACCACAAGGCTGGGCCGGGGCAGCAGCCGCTGGCCGACTCGGTGATGCGCCAGGACTACAAGCACTGGAAGGCGCAGCGGCCGGAGCCCAGCTGCAAACCCAAGAGCGAGTACCAGCCCTCGGAAACCCCCTTTGAGACGGAGAGCCAGTACCAGAAGGATTTCCGAGCCTGGCCCATCCCAAAGAGAGGGGACCACCCCTGGATCCCCAAGCCAGCCCCGTCCCCTGGGCCAGCCCCGGACAAGGGCCCCCAGGAGAAACCTCCCAGCCAGGAGAAGAGGAGGAAGCTGCAGCCAGGGCAGGAGAAGAAGGAGGAGGAGGCAGAGCAAAGGGCAAAGGAGGAGCTGCCCAAGGCAGCCAGGGCTGAGGAAGGGCGGAAGAAGAAGGTCCAGGTGGTTGAGGATGGGGGGCAGCAGCAGCCCGTGCTCTCGGCGTCCCAGGAGGCGGCCAAAGGGCGAGCAGCGGTGGATGCCCTTAACAGGCAGATCAGGGAGGAATCGGCAGCCGGGGTGAGCAGCTCCTACAGGTGAGAGGCAGATACATCATACCCCTACCCAGTACCCCATCTTCTGTGCGCCTCTTCCCAGAAGCTAGTGTCTCTGGGCTACCCCCCACCCACATCCACCTGCTCAACGCCCCTCCTCCATCCTCTCTGTGCCCCCCCCAGCGCCCTCCCCCAATCCCTGTCCACCTGCCCAACACCTCTTCTCCATCCTCTCTGTGTCTGCCCAACCCCCTGCCCCAGCCCTGTCCACCTGCCCAACGCCCCTCCTCCATCCTCTCTGTGCCCCCCCAGCGCCCTCCTCCAACCCCTGTCCACCTGCCCAACACCCCTGCTCCATCCCCTCTGTGTCCACCCAGTACCCTCCCCCAACCCCTGTCCACCTGCCCAAATGCCCCTCCTCAATCCTCTCTGTATTCGCCCAATGCCCCTCCTCCATCCTCTGTGTCCTCTCTGTTGAGGGGAAGCCAGGGAAATCTTCTGCCATCCTCCCCCAACCTCACCCCAGATATACCTCCCCGTGGTGTGCGTGACCATTTCCTACTAGCTAAACACAATAAGAATCACTGGGTCTGCAGCTTCAAGAACTTTCTGGGGGCTCCTCCCACCAATGCAGTCTCACCAATAAATCACCCTTTTATTTCCACTTCCCCTTTGTTTGTAACTGTATGTGTTCACATGCTGGGCTAATAAGCCTGCTGGCCACTTTTGCACTATGTCTGCAAGCCATTATGAACCAGTGAGGCTTTGGGCTGGAGGCTTCATAGGAGCCCAGGATAAAATCAGCTGGGCTGAAGCATGGCCTGTGAGCTGAAGGCAACTTGTGGAGTTTAAAGCCTGCACTGTGCCTTTAATCCAAAGGTGCCTCCTGCAGAGGCTACAGGTGGGAACATGCATTGGTCC
The DNA here is from genome assembly GCA_003942145.1 of Platysternon megacephalum. Lineage (NCBI taxonomy): Eukaryota > Metazoa > Chordata > Testudines > Platysternidae > Platysternon > Platysternon megacephalum. The sequence goes on from QXTE01000147.1 coordinate 688,406, forward strand.
AGGTTTATAAGAGCAGGAGGTATCTGTGATGAAAACAGACCTCCACAATGGCTTCATTTGATGCAGATTAGGTGTGTCCTGCAGGATCCTGCAGTTGGTGGGTGGGGCAAAGTTTTGTCACTGCCGTGTTAAATGCATTTGATTGAAGTAGTGTGCTGGCTGCTGGGGGGAATCACACATTTCAGTACATATAAGCTGCAGGTTTTCCCCAGCACTGATGAAGTAACCTCTCTTCTTGGTTTTCTCTTTTGATTCTCAGAAGGCAATTGATGCCTGATTTCACATGAAAATGGACCTCCCTGTGGTTCAGAATGAAATGCAGCTGCTGTAAGGTGTTTGTTTCTGGCTGAAGAAGTATGATGTATTGTAAATAAAAAACAAACTGTAACAAAGAGGTGGCAGGCTGGCAGTATACACACATTGTCTAGCCCCGACTGGAGCGCTGATTTCCTTTTGAAATCAGAGTTTTTCCTTGATGCTGCTTTCCAGATCTTTCCTTGACAGAGGAAACTAGGGTTCTGTAGTCCTGAGAGCAGAACTGGTGGTTTTTTTGGTGACATAATAAATTTTGCAATTCCTCTGTCCCCTCAACCCCCATTAGGGATGGTTGGTGTTTCTAGCAAAGGGAATGCGACTAATTAGCCTCTTTCATGGGTTCTGCAGATGACACCTGTCACATAGCAGCATGAGAAACAATTCATGTGAATCTAAAATGTATACATAATTTAGCTGCTCCATTTTTCTGCTTGCAGTGGGGAAAGGCGCAGTTGGCATTCAGCTTGAAAATCATGGACGTGGTAGATTTTTCCTGCTTATGAACTAAGGCTAAAAATTCTGGGCCTGATTCTTCATTGCCCTGCACCTTGGCAGCCATGTAACCATGTGCAAAGTGTACTCCTGTGGGAATTCTGCGCCAAAAAATTAAAAATTCTGCAAAATTCTGCATATTTTATTTGTCAAAATAACACAATGTAATCCCACCCATTTCAATTATTTTGGTGATTTATTTCAAAGTACCTGTCAGCAAGTATGTCTGTAACAATACAGACAACTACAAAAGATTCAGGAAATGTTTTTTTGAGAAATAGATTCTTTACTAGGCATATTAATACAGAACTTTAAGTAATAATTCATTTAAACTACAATACAGAACCGTATTTCCAGCACCCCTTACAAGCAGGAGAAAGGCTTGGGGAAGTCAGGGATAATGGAGGAGCTGAGGGAGAGGGAAGTAATTGGGAAGGAGCCTGGGAGTGAACTTGGACTGTTGTTGGGTGTGGGTGGAAGAAGTATGCAACAGTTTTTTTGGGAGGGGAGGGATTGTTAGGAAATTGGGGAGCCTCCCCCATGCAGACTGACCCCTAGTCTCTCCCATTCAGTCAGGCACATGTGCTCCTGTCCCCATGTGTCCCTGCACCCCCACTCAGCCACCCCTCCTGTCCCCATGTGTCCTTACACCCCCTCCCTCTGTCCCCGTGTCCCTGCACCCCCAGTCAGCCACCCATCTCCCCCCATCCCCATGTGTCCCTGCATCCCCAGTCAGCCACCCCTCCCCCTCCCACATGTGTCCTTGCACCCTAACTCAGCCACCCCCCATCCCCATGTGGTCCTGCACTCCCACTCCCATTCAGCTCCTGCCCCAGTCTGTCCCCCCATAGCCATTCTGAACCCCAGTCTATGTCACCCCCCAGCATTCCCATATGCCCTGCTCTGTCTGTCCCGCCCAAAAAAACCCGGGCCTTTTCACCTGGCCCCACGGGCAAGGGCACTGTGAGGAAAGCAGGCTCTCCTCTTCTCTCTCTGCATTTGGCTGCTCTGGCCGGTGAGCCAGCTGCACTCTGTTCTGGCACCACAACAGTCTCTGGTGGGCGAAAGGCATAGGGGTGACCAGACAGCAAATGTGAAAAATCGGGATGGGGGTGGGGTGGTAATAGGAGCCTATATAAGAAAAAGACCCAAAAAACGGGACTGTCCCTATAAAATCAGGACATCTGGTCACCCTAAAAAGGCATAACTGCAGCGCCTCTCCAGCAGAATGTATTTTCTGCGGAGAAAAATAATCTGCCCGGGACATGAACTCTGCACATGCGAAGTGGCACAGAATTCCCCCAGGAGTAAAAGTGGGTGTAAAACAGTGCCACTCCTATCTGACAATGTTTTCACCCTCACTTTGCACTGGTGTAAATGATACCCAGCCATGAAGAACCATGGTGTATACGAGCCTTATTCTGATTTCACATTCGTATAAAGCAGCAGTGACACCTTTCAAAGTCAATGGAGCTGTACTAGTGTGAGAGCAGAACGGGCCCAAAGAATCTGATATGAACATGCCACCTGCAAATTAGCTCACCCTTGTGAACAAAATTTTAACCTAAAAAGTTTAAATAGAAAAATCAATATCTGAAATGTCTGTTTATGGTTAGTATTTGCAAAAGTCAGAAATTAATGTGTATCTGTCACATCGCTGTAGGAAATGTCTGAGAATTAAGCAGGTTTTTTTGGTGGGGGAAGGGGGTTAGTAAGAGCCCTTGGATTTGTTTTGGAGTTGGGAATGATATTGGATTGAATCAGGGCTCCAGTTGTTATCGGCTGATGTCAAAGCTCTGCATGTGACACTAGGGACCTTTATATTGTGAAATATCTAGTAGGAAGTTTGAAGGACAAAGGAACTCTGGTATTTGGCCAAGATTTGCCAAAGTGACTAGTGGTTTGGGGTGCCTCAATATTTAAGGGGGCTCATCTGGAGATGCCCTAAAGTGGTTTGATTTTTCAGAAAGTGCTGAGCACCTGCCCTCTAAAAATCAGGCTTCTTTAAGATGCTCCCAAAAATCACTAGTCCCTTTTAATTACAGATTTTCTTTTTTCTTTTTTTTTTTTTTTTTTGGTTTGGGTGAAGCAGAAATAGCTTTTGCCTTTGACATTCCTTGCTTGTTTTTTAATGGTAGGAATAAAAGGTAAACGGTGTCCTTGAATCGTGTGAGAGCTGACATGATAAAGTGCCGTACTCTTCTCTGTTCTACCACATCGAGTAAGTGGATATTTAGATTATTTACATACACAGAATCACAGCCCTGGTGCACTGGTTAATGCAATTGATTGTAGCATCTCTCAATCGGATCAGTCAGTATTTTGATGCCATGACTAGTTCTGAGGATGCAGTGGATATAATGTAACAGGTCTGATCAGGTCAATTCTGTTTGGTATGCTTAATAAAGGGCAGGTTTATGTCTGTTCTCTGAGGCTGTTGGAAGGGTAGGGTGACACCCTTCGCCCCCCTCCCTCCCTCCCTCCCTCCATGCAGGGAGCTGCCATCATTTAGCTGATTGCACTCCCTTTGGCAGGAGGCATTGCCCAGTGCTAGCACGAGTGATCACCACTGCAAATGGGGCTAGCCATGGCCCCATCTTCACACTAGCTAGCGCCAGGAGGCATCACTGGGGTAGCACAAGCTATACCTTTCCTCTACTGGTGAAGTAACTTCTGCAAGTGATTGTGCTTCCCCCTCGTTCTTCTAAAGGCATCATGCCTGCTCCTGCCTTGTGCAGGGGTAATGCCTCCAGCTGCTACCCTGCAGGTAGTGCATCCTCTTGAACACAGGGCAAGATCCTGGAGCCATAGTAGAGTCCTACCTTTGGAAAGAAGTTATTTACCATCAAAATGCTAAAAGCTGCTTCTGAGCCTGTTTGCTGCCATCTGTCATATGAGCCTGTAGCGGGGCAGTTACCCCGCTCCTGGGGGAAAAGGTAGGCTGATTGGGGAAGGGGCCACAGCTGGCCCTGATACAAGGGCTAAGGGAGGAGCTGGGTTACTCTCACTCTAGCCTTGGAGTGGGAAGGATCTAGCTGCCTTGGNGCCTGTTTGCTGCCATCTGTCATATGAGCCTGTAGCGGGGCAGTTACCCCGCTCCTGGGGGGAAAGGTAGGCTGATTGGGGAAGGGGCCACAGCTGTGGCCCCACCCAATCAGGCCACAGCTGGCCCTGATACAAGGGCTAAGGGAGGAGCTGGGTTACTCTCACTCTAGCCTTGGAGTGGGAAGGACCTAGCTGCCTGGGAGCACAGGGTACCTGAAGCAGAGTAGTGCTGGGGAAGGGCAAGAGGAGCTGGGGAGCTCCAGCCTGGCAATTCCTCAGGCTGAGGCCTTGTCAAAGGCCTAAACAGGTACTGGGGCTGCAGAGGTGCAGCCTGGGGATAGGCAGAGGCAGCCGGTCCAACCCCCTTGCCAGTGATGAGTGGCCATTACAGACTGCAGTCTGTCCCAGTGAGCGGGGGCTAGATGACGACTGGCAGTAGCCACTGAGGGAAGGTGGGCTTAGACAGTTGGGGGTTTCCCTGAGAGTGGAGACCCAGAGTGTGGGGGTACTGCTGTGGGCAGAACCCCAAGGAAAAGGGGCACCGGGGTCCAGGAGGGACACAGGGCCTGAGGCAGGAGAGACACCAGCCAGCAGGAGGTGCTCTGAGTGCTGGAGTCAAGCTAATTCCTGGATGACCAGCAGGAGGCGCTGTGGTGGTGAGCCTGCGATCTGCTACAGAGCCCATTGTTTGGTGTTTTGCAAAGTGAATCTTTAGCAGTAGAGTCCTAATTCCTTTGTCAGTCTGGGTGTCCAGCATGTGCTATATAGGCTCTATCTTTAAAGCCCTGGAGGTGTTGGAATCAATGCTGATTGAAGGGCCTCAGCGCCTGGCAGGATTGAGCCTTAAGTCTGTAGTGTATTATGCCTTTTTGGTATCATGTCTTCGCCCGGTATTCCTCTTCTTTGTGCTCTCATTTTAATCCTGTTACTCCTTGGAGCGTGTCACAAGAGGGGAGTGGGCTATAAAATGGTCTCTCTCTCTCTCTGTGCACTTGCCTCTTTGTTTATACCAAAGTGATGCTTGCGCTAGTTGCCAGATGATTTCTAGTTCTCTGTTTAATATGGAAATATTTAAGTTATTCATCATTTAAAAAATGCCAAATTCTAGAAATCCTTTTAATTATTGAAAAGCTTTCTGCTCATAAGCAGCACTCTGTGTGTGTGTGTGTGGTCTCTCGGACACTTACATTTCCCCCTCCCCGCCAAGACATCAAATAAGAAAGAGAGTGTGCCAGAGACTAAGGGCACAGTTTGCAAACTTGAATGCCAGAAGTTTAGACAGCTCAATATACAGTAAGGCACATACTGTACATACCTGTTTCAGGCATCAAACTGCTGATTTAGGCACTTAGGACCTCATGGCATGTGAATTTCCCTACACAGATGTGTGAATTACACCTGTCTGTGATGCAACCAGCTAGATAAGTACGTAAAATCCAGATTTAGGTGCCTACCCTCTGGCGCCTACATTTGAAAATTTGCCTCCACGTGCTCATTAAATGTCGTGTGTGTCTAGTGCAAGTCAAAAGTGGTTTTCGCATCAGCGTAAAAATTAAGGGAATTGCTGAGCTACTCTTTTGTTTCATGTTTAACTTTATAAAAAAAATCAGGTAAATCGCTGTGTCTGAAAAGTGTTTTTAAAATGAGCTGCTGGGGCTTCAGGCATTAAGGAAATATTGATGGCCGAATTCCAATCACCTTATCTTAAGGAGTTAGACCCTAATCCTGCCAGGTGCCGGGCTCTCTCGGCCCCCGGTGACATCAACACAGAACTTTACTCAGCATCTTTCAAGATCAGGCCCACAAAAGCAAATTGTGGGCAGAGAAGGGAGGGGCTGGGTGGATACAGATCTGTAGCCGCTGAGCAGAGGTGCTTGGGGCATTGCTTGTACAGGGCAGATAAAGGTGAAATGCTGCCTTCCTTGTACCACTGGATAGCCAATGGTACAAGGACTGATCACACCTTCACCAGTTGGCTATGCCTCCTTCAGACCAAGCAGCAGCAGCAGTACCAGCCCCTTCTCCATCAGTGCCTAAAGAGTGCTAGGGTCACTGTTATGCCTGGGGTCTGCATGGGTTTAATGGGGAGGGAAGTAGCTTCCTGTGTTTTCTTTCCATCCTCCCCCAGCAAAGCCGAGTAGGGGCAGCCAGAGGCCAGACCCTAAGCTCAATATAATACTATTATGTTCAGGTCAGCAAGGACATTTCATATTGGTGCCTGTCCTCTTTGCCCTTAGCTGTGCTAATGCACAGGTGGGGGCTGGCAGCCAATATTCAGAGAACAGATGACTTGGGAGATTTTCTTACAGTCCTTGTTGCCGCTGAAGATCAGCGTAATGTGATGCTTTAAGGCCATGAAACCAGTCTCCAACCGAAAGCAAATGACAAATTCAGTAGCAGATGATATTCTGGTTCTAGGGATGCAATGTGAATAGGGCCTGATTCTGCACTGCTTTCGCTAATAAAACTCCCACAGCACTCAGTGGGGATTTCACCAGGATCAAGCCTAGGAAGGTGACGCACTATTCTGGGGTCTACTAGAGGGGGTTCGTGACAGCTAGTCATGAAAATTTTGACACCTAATTAAAGCGAGGCTTGTGGCCTGGTTTCCCAGCCCATGTTGGAGTCGCTCGCCGCTCCCTCCCCCCAGGATTTAGCTAGATAATCATTTCTTCCAGCATTGACTTACTCTCAAAAATAGTTCCGAACGTACAAATGGACAAGACTGAATCAACGGGTAGATATACAAGACAAATCGATGTGGAGGACGCTCCCCATTATCCCTACAACATCTTATTTCAGGGGCATGCGCAGAAATTTAACTTTGACCCCTTTTGGGGGGGTAGGGGGGGTATGTGCTGTGCAGACTGGAGAGTTCTTTGCCCCCAACGATTACAGGGCAGCCCGTGCCCCTGCTTGGCCCCTGTGCACACCCCTTCACCTCCATCCTTCCCTTACAGGGCTCATCTACATGAGCAGAAAGGGGGCTCTCTACGGTTGTGTTAGCGGAGTTGATGTAGCTCACCATTGAAAAGTTCTCTTAATACCCCACCCTCTTTTGCCTGTGTAGACAAGCCCATAATTACTCACGCAAACACTGAGATTGAGAGCTCTTTGGAGCCAGGACTGGCTTTTTGTTCTGTGTTTGTACAGCCCCTTGCACAGTGGACTGGGGCTCCCAGAGGCTATGGAAATACAAACAATAAATAACACATATTGGCATGATACATTCATTATTCATATTTCTCTGTATTACGGTAGCACCTAGGAGCCCTAGCCCTGGACCAGGGCCCCATTGTGCTAGGTGCTGTACAAACCCCACATGGCAGCACATCACTGACTGCCTGAGGGGAAATCTTGCTTATCTCACTCCCACGTGCAGCTCCACTGGCTTCAAGGGGACTGCACGCATTGGCAGAGGGAGCGCAATTTGACTCCGAGACGTCTGCACTAAGTGGATACCAGTAATCTGTTGTAGATGCACATATCCAAGATTGTCTCTTCTGTCTATGGGCTCCTCTGTAGTGTCGGAGCATCTCACCATCATGCATAGATTTTTATTCTCATAATGCCCCTGTGAAGCGGAAAAGTACTTTTTTCTTTACATATGGGGAAGTGAGGCACAGTGTAGGCTAAGCCCGCATGCCCAAGGGAGTCTGCCCACACAGGGAGTCTGTGGCTTGGCAAGGAGTTCCCCATTCCAGCCCCTTTGTGCCCCAAAACTGCCCTAATGGGGCAGCTGGGGATTTTAGAGGCGTAGAGCATACTCAGGCAGGGCAACCAGCTCTGTGCTGTTCACTCCAGCTCCCCACCATGCATAAGGACCATCTTGCACTCTGATGATCCCCACCTGTATAATGGCCACGAAGTCCACTGATTCATTAGGATAACTGCAATCACATCATCTGAGTACCGGCCACCAAAAATCCAGCCAAACTCAATCCCCTCCAAACTGGTGGAGAACACAAAAGGACCACTTGATAAACACACAAGAAGAGAAGTGTATCAACAACTCTACAGAACACTTGCATCAATCCCCCGAGGAGAACCTTCCACTGTCAGCGTTGAGGAAGTAAAAGAAGGACTTTCCGTGATGAGAAAAGGGAAGGCTGCAGGCCCTGACAGTATTCCGCCAGAATTCCTCCACCATCTGGTCCCCAAAGGACTCCAATAGCTAGCAACATTGTACTCTGCTACCTTAAGGACAATACGGATCCCTGAAATATGGCGTGAGGCAATCGTAATGCCATTCCAAAGCCTGGAAAAGCCCCTGATGAAGCGGGAAGCTATAGGCCAATTTCTCTACTATGTACGACCTATAAACTTCTTGAATGTATCATGCTCAAAAGAATACACCCTTTTACTGAGCCAGTTATCCCTGTTGAACAGGCAGGCTTCCAGCCAAAATGTAGTTGTTACCAAGTTCTGGCACTCAGAACTCGCATTGAGGCTGTCTATCAAAAAAAACCCTAAAGACGGGCACATTATTTGTTGACCTGTCATCTGCACATGATACTGTCTGGATTAAGGGCCTGATGCTGAAACTTGCTAAAATTATACTTTGCTACCAAACACTTTGCCTGCTGTGGACCATGGTGAGTAATAGATGCCTACGGGTGTACCTGGGTAATAAGACCAGCTCACCCTGTATCAGAAACAATGGGTTACCACAAGGCTCTGTACTTGCGCCAACCCTTTTTAATATTTATGTAAGTGACATGCCTCCAACTAAATCACAAAAATTTGGATATGCAGATAATCTTGCCATGATAATCCAAGCATCAAATCTCCATGACATTGAGAAAGCATTAACTGAGGACCTCCAAAATATGGAACAATATTTCCGGAAATGGAGGCTCAAACCAAACCCTGGAAAAACAATAGTAAGCGTGTTTCATCTTGATAATAGGAGTGCCAAAAACACACTGAAAGTAACATTCTGTGATAAAAATGTGCAACATGATTACACTCCAACATCTCGGAGTGAAACTCGACCGCACCCTCTCCTTCCATGATCATGTTAAGAAGGTAGCTGCAAAGATTAAAAATGAGAGTCAACATAATCCAGAAACTAGCAGGTACAACCGGGGTGCACCAGCATCAGTGCTGTGAACATCTGCAATAGCACTTGTATATTCAAGTATCAGAGGGGTAGCCGTGTTAGTCTGTATCCACAAAAACAACAAGGAGTCAGGTTGCACCTTAAAGACTAACAGATTTATTTGGGCATAAGCTTTCGTGGGTAAAAAAACCACTTCAAGTGCATCACGGGAACCCTTAAGTCGACTCCAACACCATGGCTACCTGTCCTGTCTAACATCACTCCCCTGCCAATACGTTGAACTGCTGAAACTTTCTGCGAAGCTCAGCAAATCCGGGAAAACAGTTGCCTTCCTATTCACCAAGACCTTGACAACACCCCTCTCCCCTCCTGCAATGTCTTACGTCCCGCAAGCCTTTCTGGGAACATTCGTTTAGCCTCATGCAATCAGGCTATGATGAGAAGGGGGCTTGGAAAGCAGATTGGGCTAAATAAGACTTAAAAAATAAGCACCTTGTGCCAGATCCCACACAGAAGGTTTCTTGGGTTTGACCTTCCACGGTCANGCTCTCCTCTGATTGGAGGTTAGGGCCTTAATCCATCTCTGTGGAGCCCAGGCTGGAGGGGCCATTGAGACTGTGCATGACTGATGGAGGCAGAGTTCCTGTTCAGTATCTGGGATTATACCACACGCCCATTGACTGTTCTCTGCCATGGTACTGGCGTTCAGCCCATGCTGATCTAGTCACTGCAGTGATAGGTGTAAGTGAACGTAGCTGAGACGGGAGCCCCCACCACAGACTGTACTAGCCAGACCACAGTGCTGCCTATTACTTGAACAGGGGGAGAACAGGCAGGCGTGAACTGGACTCCAGGGTGCAGAATTCACCTCCCCCACAGCTATGTTTTCAGTCTCTTCTGCAGTAGCTCAGCATCAGTTTTCACTCTGTTCGTGTCTGGAAGGTTTTCTTTGTAACCATAAAGGATGGCTGCATGCACAATTATTCACCCATTAACCTGGCTGTTCTCCAAGGCTTCAGCAGAGCCATAACGTCCATGCAAGCACTCATTTACATATTAAATAACCACTCAGTACCAAAGCTATCAAACATGTTTTTTCAAGATGGCCCATAATGGCTTGAAGGAAACTTTGCTTGGTCTTTCCTTAAATACTGCCAAATCCTACGCTCAGTGACACACAGCTTTCAAGGGATTTCACAGATGTAACCGAGAGCAGAATTTGGCCCATACTGTTATATACCCTGCTTTAATAATATCACCAGTCTGGCTCCTTATGGGTCTGATCCAAAGCTTATAGAAGTCCATGGAGAAATTCCCATTAAGTTGAACAGGCCCGACACCATTGGTGGATATCAGGAGTAACTGCTGACTTCATTACTCTGGATTCACCCAATAGTAACAGAACAGAAATAGATCCCATAAATGTTAATTCACAGAACAGGCGACACTCCTACTGTCCAATGGTTTCAATAAGTACCCATAATCCAGTCACAGTAAGATCGATCAGGCATGTATTACTAACTCAATCTTATCTTCAGAGTCAGAGACAGAATTCTAGACTCAATTCTGAACATAAAGTGTAGTTCTGAATATGAACTTGCTACTCTATCAGGGTCAGCACTTCCTAAAAGGTCCCTCTATTTGTTGCTTGTGTACTGGAGAAGGCCAGGCACGGACATCTACTCTGTGGCTTTTATGAACTTTCACTTGTTTAGCCTGTTTTTTTTTTGTTTTTTTTTTAAATCCATTGTTAAAAACACCCACAAAACAACAACAACAAAACAAAAAACCCAGGGTTTTTTATGCTCGTAAATTATATCTACAGTTCGAGATCAACACCATGACAATGCTGGTCAAAAGTTTTCAAACAAAACTTTTGAGGAAAAATGCCCTGTCAACCAAAATGAGAATTTTCACACACACACACACACACACACACAAAAAGCCACCCTTTCATGTTGCTCAAAATTTTTCGTTTTTCAGTGAAAATTTTTGAACTGAGTTAATTTTTTTTAAATGTTCATTTAATTGGGGTGAGGGGAGAACTCTTATTTTTTCCTCACTGAAAAAAGATGGAAAATTCCCACTCTTATTTTTTCCCCCACAGGGGTGGGGGTGGGGTGGGGGGATAAAGTGAGTGCAGGCTCTTCCCCACCAAAAATATAGGGAATTTTTTCCATGAAAATTTTAAAAAAAATTGCTTCAACATTTTTCTTTGATAAAACCAAAATGTTCTCTTTTTTGAAATTTTTCACCCAACACATTTCTCACTTTCTCACCTGCTTTAATCAATAGGTCCTGTGGGTTATAATACTTTGGTGTCATTTCAGCTCTTGGTTGATACACAGGAGGTCTTACTAGATGATCAGATGCTCCCTTCTGGCCTTAAACACTGTAATTCCATGACTCGATGCCACTGCCAAATTGTATGCACATTTACATTGACTGCTCTGCCACAACCTTCCTTGGGCAAGTCACTTGGTCTCTCTGGCCTCAGTTGCCCAGCTGTACAATGGGGATAATTGCACTCCCTACCTCACAGGGGTGAGGTGAGGATAAATGCATTGAGAGATGCTCAGCTACTAAGGTAAGAGGGACTATACAAGTCTGTAAAACAGAGAGATTAAGCAGAGTATGAATGTTACTGGATCCTCTTGCAGGACACCAGATAACTGAATACAAGGGGGCTCCGTTCACCAGCAAGCGTTTTCCAAGCAGCTGAAAACCACAAATTTGGTTTATTCCACCCAGCTCATTCAGCCGATAATTGGACAAGTCACATAGGCCTGTTTTTTTCCTGTCAGGCTGCAGAGAGGAAAGCCAAAAATGGGTTCAATCACTGAGTATCACACACGAGTACTTCCCCCTCCATTCAACATAGCTGTGGGGGAGGTGAATTCTGCACCCTGGAGTCCAGTTCACGCCTGCCTGTTCTCCCTGTTCTCCCCCTGTTCAAGTAATAGGCAGCACTGTGGTCTGGCTAGTACAGTCTGTGGTGGGGGCTCCCGTCTCAGCTACATTCACTTACACCTATCACTGCAGTGACTAGATCAGCATGGGCTGAACGCCAGTACCATGGCAGAGAACAGTCAATGGGCGTGTGGTATAATCCCAGATACTGAACAGGAACTCTGCCTCCATCAGTCATGCACAGTCTCAATGGCCCCTCCAGCCTGGGCTCCACAGAGATGGATTAAGGCCCTAACCTCCAATCAGAGGAGAGCTGGCAGGAGGGGTGGGATTTCTGGCCAGCTCTCTAACCAACCATCTCTGGGGGATGGAGAGGCCAGCTTCTCATCTGCCCATCCACAGCCAATGAGGGCTCTGTGGATTGGGGTCACCCAACCTATATAACTGGGGAACAGAATGATTTGGTGCTCCAGTCTTTGCATAGCCCCTTATTCACTGTGCGACCTTGGACTAAGTCACTCAGCATCTCCCATACTGAAGATGCAGAGAACATCTGGTTCTCCTGCTGCTTGCTACTTTTCAGCCTGCACACCCAGTAAGTTATTATTAGATGTGAGGTGTATGTCCATCTTTTCTTAAACCCATCTATTCCACCTGTTCCAGTCGCCCGTCTGTCTAGTCCGTTACCCGTACTGATCAACTTCACACAGAAGAACCCCTCTCTTTTCTCCCCCCCCCCATATCAGCAGTGACTTCTTTGTGAAGATTCCCAGCCGTGGTGGTCTTTGATCCTGTGAGCCACTGCATATTTGAATATTTCTTTGTTATTTGTTCAGGGCCTTGATGCTTTGCAGAACAAAAGTCACAAGGGGCTTACAATCTAAGTTTAGGCCTGATGCAATAAGAGAGCAATAAACAAAGGAGAGTAATAATCAGACAAGGTGGCTCAGGTCTGTGTATGTGTCTTAGTGGCTTTGCTATGTGATTGGATTTATTTATTATTTAAAATCTGTGTTTATAAACTAGGGCCCTGATTCTGCAGTGGTAGAATTTGCAGGTTTTCTTTTTCCGCTTTATTCCTTCTCCTGACTGCTTTGCTTTCCTCCCTCTTCTATTCCTGGGATGAAGAAAGCAGCTGACTGAGGTGGGTTCATGGCTGTAGGCCTTGCAGAAGATGTCATTTCATTAATAACCTTGGCACAAAAAGTGGGAGTGCGCTAATAAAATTTGCAGATGACACACAGGTGGCAGATATTGCCAATACAGAGGAGGACCAGAATATCATACAAGAAGATCTGTATGGCCTTGAAAACTGGAGTAAGAGAAATGGGATGAAATTTAACAGTGCAAAGTGCAAGGTTATGCACTTAGGGACTAACAATAAGAATTTTTGCTATAAGCTCAGGACTTATCTGTTGGAAGTGACAGAGGAGGAGAAAGACCATGGTGTATCAGCTGATCACAGGATGACTATGAGCCAGCAGTGTGATGCAGTGGTGAAAAAGGCTAATGCAGTCTTAGGATGCATCAGGTGAGGCATTTCCAGTACAGATAAGGTAGTGTTAGTACCATTATACAAGGCACTGGCGAGACTTCATCTGGAATACTGTGTGCAGTTCTGGTCTCCCATATTTAAGGAAGATGAATTCAAACTGGAACAGGTGCAGAGAAGGGCTACTAGGATGATAAGAGGAATGGAAAACCTACCTTATGAGAGGAGATTCAAAGAGCTTCGCTTGTTTAGCGTAACCACACGAAGGCTGAGGGGAGATATGATTGCTCTCTATAAATGCATCAGAGGGATAAATATCAGGAAGGAAGAGGAATTATTTAACTTAAGCACCAATGTAGACACAAGAACAAGTGGATATAAACTGGCCATCAACAGGTTTAGGCTTGAAATTAGATGACGGTTTCTAACAGTCAGAGGCGTGAAGTTCTGGAACAGCCTTCCAAGGGGAGTAGTAGTGGCAAAAAACCTAACTGGCTTCAAGACTGAGCTTGATAAATGTATAGAGGGGATGGTATGATGGGACTCTGAGTTACTACAGAGAAATCTTTCCCACTTGGCTGCCTAGTGGGTCTTGCCCACATGCTCAGGGTCTAACTGATTTGCCATATTTAGGGTCGGAAAGGAATTTCCCCCAGGTCAGATTGGCAGAGACCCTGGGTTTTTTTTGCCTTCATGGGGCACGGGCCACTTGCAGGTTTAAACCAAGGTAAATAGTGGATTTTCTCTCTAACTTGAAGTCTTTAAATCATGATTTGTGGATTTCAGTAACTCAGCCAGAGGTTGTGGGTCTATTACCAGGAGTGGGTGGGTGAGGTTCTGTGGCCTGCAATGTGCAGGTCAGACTAGATGATCACGATGGTCCCTTCTGGCCTTAAAGTCTGAGTCGTCCATCTGTCTAGGTGCTTATGTGACAGCTGCCATTTTGGCTAACACACCAAAGACTGAATTGGATACCTCCAGAGCTAAAAGCCCGACAATGCTCCAGAGTTGGGGGGCTGTAACCACGCCAATGCTCTGTGGATCAGCTCCGAGGGGACTGATAACACTCAGCAACAGATTACACTGATGGGGGACCCCATGTCCAAGGCCTCACAAACACTAGAGAATTTAGTCTCCCCACACCCCTGTGAAGCAGGGAAGGGGCGTTAGCCCCATTTTACAGAGCGATTTAAGAGGCTTGTCCAGGGTCACACAGTGAGTCTGTAAGAGAAACGGAAACTGAACCCAGATGTCCTGAGTCCCAGTCCAGTGCATTAACCCCAAGAATGGCTAACCTCTTCTTGGGAAGGATTTGAATGAGGGCCTGTGTGACAGCACAGGGGAGTGCATAGGGCTGCCATGGCAGAAGGCATGAAAACAGAAGTGGGAGAAGGACACAAGATTCATGATGTTCATCTAGCGTGCCCTCTTGCATACCACAGACCAAAGATTTTCACCACACATTCCTGCACTGAGCCCAACTTGTGCTTGAACTTGCAGAGGGCTCTTTGGAAGGCATGAAGTGGACTACTGGAGTGGGCCTCAGGAGATCTGGGTTCTAGTCTCAGCTCTGATGTGTTGTCGAGTCACTTCACTTCTCTGTTTCCTCTCCTACCCTTTGTCTGTCTTGTCTAGTTAGGCTAAGATTTCTCTGTGTAGATGCCTAAGGCAATGGGGCTCTGACCTGTGTTGGGTCCTCAATGTGCTCCTGTAATAACAATAATAAAGAATGGAAATAAAGGCAAGGAGCAGCTAATTTAGAGAGCGGGACTTTCCCTCACCTTACGCTTACATTCAGAATGGGTGTTCCATGATTTGTTTGTATCTTCTAACACCTTCGGATCATGACTTCTGGTTTTCCTATCTCCCTGCCGTCAGAGCAGGTCTTTGCCTTGGAAATACTAATACTCTAATCAAGCGCCACGTCTTGCTTTACTTTATCCCTAGCTGAAGGTATTCATTATGCTGACTGTCTAATCTCCAGATCCACCTGTTAGCCCTCTTTGTACCATTTCAGGAATTCAAACACCCCTCCTTTAACCAGACTGGGAGACAGTGAGGGTGGTCTTAGGAGAGTTTTATCTAATGGAACAATTTATCTTTCGATTTATAACTTCCTGCACTTGCTTCACCTTTTACCCACTTCTGTATACGGGGCTCCAAATTTTGGTCCCCAAGTGTTTCTCCTGTCCTCAAGTAGAACATTATCTGAGGTATATTGCTTTCTAATGATACCTACATATATTTATATGGGGCCATTCACCCAGCAGAGTCCCAAAACACTTTGCAAGCAGTATGTACAGTAGGAATAACTTGGCCACCAGTGAGAAAACTGCTACCTCCGTGGTGAAACACAGCACAAAGGCTGTGCCTGTGAGATGACATAGCCAGGGTGTTGTCTAGTAGGGAAGGGTGGGGAGACTGACTGACTGTTGCAGGGGAAGTGACCCAGTCCTAGGGAGGATTTTAGGTGGCACTCATAATTACTGGGGTTGCCATTTGAACAGGACACTGTAGTTCACATCCCTGCCTCTTGCCAAACAATGCCATGTGATCACTCATGACTATAGATAGTCAGAGCAGCTCCAACAGCCAAGTGCCTGCTGACATCATGGTGGGCCATAAGGGCCCAATCCTACAATCATTCTCTCACAGGAGTGGCTGTCCCACCGAACACAAGGAGCCAGATCCTCGTCTGGTATAAATCAGTGTCGCTCCATTGACTTCGATTTACACTTGCAAAGGATCTGGCCTAAGGACTGTAGCCCCGTAGGACTGAGTGCCCTAGCCACCCCATAAAGGGCAGTGAGGAGAGGCAGTGGCCCCAAGATCCTCAGCATTGGCTGGAAGAATTGAATGGTCCCAGAGTGGAGCACATAATGTATCCCTAAGCCCTGGTCTACACTGGGAGGGGGAAATCGATCTAAGTTATGCAACTTCAGCTACGCAAATAACATAGCTGAAGTCGACGTACTTAGATCGACTTACTGTGGTGTCTTCACCGCGGTGAGTTGACTGCTGCCGCTCCCCCGTCGATAGGGTGACCAGACGTCCCAATAAAACCGATTTGTAGCTGTTTGTCCCGCGTCCCGACCGATCTCTGGTCGGGACGCAATTTGTCCCGATATTTTGCTTTGCCTACCCGTCGACTCCGCCTGCGCCTCTCGTGGTGGTGGAGTACCGGAGTCGACGGGAGAGCGCTTGGGGGTCGATTTATCACATCTAGACTAGACATGATAAATCGATCCCCACTGGATCGATCGCTGCCCGCCGATCCGGACCTTCACCAGGCCTCCTGGGCCTTCCTCGGGGACAGGGCAGATGTGCTCCACCCCAGCGAGGGCCACAGCCTAACACGCAGGACCGAACCCTTAGCTTGGCAAAGCACTGAGTCAGCACAATAAACTCTCTTTGCATCAGTTGTTGTGAGATGATAAAACATGGCAAGTTTCAGACAACACCTAATTCGCCCTCACAATGCCGCTGTGAAGCAGAGTCATTAGTGTCCCCATGTATAGGGTGCTTTGAGAGTCTCAGATGGAAGGCGCTGTGGTGAGGCAAAATATAATTATTGCTATAGGTGGGGAAACTGAGGCAGGGCTTTCAAATAACTTACCTCAGGTCATGCATGGGAGTTGGTGGTAGAGATTAGAACTCAGATGTTCCAGGCGCCCAGTTTTTAAATTCAGACCCTTTGAGCCCACTGCCCCTTTTTATTGTATTATAAGAATAAAAGCTTGGCATTGCAGTTTAGCACTGGATTGAACTGTCTGTTGCTGCCAGAAGATTTGTGATTTGAGTGATTGGCAATCGCTTCACGCAAGGCCTTTATCATTTATCTCTTAACTCGAAAAATATCAGCACAGAGACCTGGTGGAGCTGCGAGTCAGATGATCCGTTTCAGCATCTGTTACTATGCCGCTAACGATAGCAAGGAAGGCTGTGTTGCCTCTTATGTGTGTACTGTACAATATAGGGCTGAACTGCAGTGGGACTTGGCATGCATGGCACTGCAGGATCACCCCCCTCCATGTAAATGAAAACTAGAATGTTGTTTATCCATCCAGTCTCGCGGGTGTGTTTGCTGGAGAATTGCCGGGTATTCTGTTATAAATGACCTTGCAAAGTATTTTGGTTTGCAAATACTGTTTTGCTGCTGCTTTTCATTCGCTTTAAAGGTAGGTATCAGGAGTTGACTTGTTGTTTGATTCTTGCTGCTTGTCTAACTTATAAGATATAAAGGGTGAAGAACGTTCTTTTCTCACCAGAGGCGCTTTCTGGGGAGCGGAGCAGTTCTGGAGCCATCCTGATTGCAGAGGGCGAGATACGCTGTGGTGTAACTTCCTGCTGCTCCAGGAGGCAGTAGCGTGAATACCCCTCCTGCCAATCACAGCATCTACGCAAAGGGGCTAGATCCTCGGCTGGTGTAATTTGACGGAGCTAAATAAATGGAGCTATTCTGACTCACGCCAGCTGGGGATCTGGCCAAGAGAGGCAGCCTCCATGGAGCTGCAGAGTGGTAGCAGGTCCACTGAGCCCTGCTCTCATGCTGGTGCAGTGGGTCACAGTGGGGAGGGAAGGTTATTTAGAAATAAAAACATGGTTGATTCCCATTTGCTGCTAATGCCATAGAAAGCAGCTTTGTGTCTGAAGAGAGTCTGCTCCCAGTCTGACACCTAAGGAGGGATGCTGTGCAGAAACATCACAATATCATTAGTATATACCAGATTCCTTGTTCTGCCTTCTCCCTGCTTGTAGAGGGAGTCACCCATGCTGGCCCTGATCCTGTAACCCCTTGCAGATGGGGTAGGTAGTTAAGCCCATTATGGGAATGCCGGTCATGATGGTTAACAGAGAAAGAAAGAGAGTGTGGTTGAATATGAGGACTTCTCTGTGATTAATTATTCAGGGAGTGAGTTAATGCTTTCTTCCTCCCTGTCCATTTTCTTCTCATTCCTTTCCATTAACCAGGCCACAGAGCCTACTGCGATCAGAGGCATGGAGTGGGAGATGGACTGTGAGTTAATCACTTTGGGTCAGGGGTGCACATTATTTCTCAGCGGACAAGCAGCCTTCCGTTATGGTACAGGGGAGCAGGGGGAGCTAAGCACCTGAAAACATTCTTAAGGCAGAATGCCAAAATGTAGCAGGTGCCACTGTGCGTAGATGCCTGCCAGAAAACCTGCACTCAAAAACTCACAGCCTCAGCAGGTCCTTCAAATACAATCTGCAAGGGGGGTCCCTGCCACCAGAAATCCCTTGCCCCAGCATGGCCTCTACACACATTCCTAACGTATGCAACCCTTAATGTTGATGCACATAAACCAGTTTACACTTCATTTAAATTGGTTTAGCTTAATTTAGGAAATTTGGTCTGAACTCTCCTTTGTTCAGAAATCTCAGGGTTTTTCCCTAGCATGCTGAAGGTCTCTTAGATATGGCAAACACCACGAATTGCACGGACAGAATGAGACTGCTTGTAGCTGTGACGTCACATTTCAGTGAACCAGGAATTCTTCACAGGACAGAGAACAGAATGTACAAATTCTGTCTATTACGGTTCTTTCACCACGCCCCGCACCGGGCACTGAAATCCCTGTGGACCCATTCTGAACCAGTGCTGCCAGCTGCTTAGTGAAGAGACTGAATTCAGAAACGTGGGCGTAAGTCAATATCCACTTTTGATTTGCATCCCCTGCCCTTGGATACAGCAATATGATAGTCAAGTGCAAATGGGACTTTTCAAAGAAATCCCGTGTAGCAGCTCTTTGGAAGCTTAGGGAGAACTGAAAACACAGCTAGCCCTTCCTTGGTCAGACTTGGGTAGCTCAGGGACAAATAGATGGGGCCGGTGATTTATTTGTGAAAGCCCTGGAACGGGGAGCCACCCAACCTTAAATCTCATGCACTGTACTGTAGATAATGACCCCTCTTCTCACGCCAGTTGTGAGTGTTGTGTCCCATGGATCTGATTTGCCCTGGTGTGAGACTAGAACTGGGTCCAGTGTGTCCTAAACTCCCCTGCAGGCCTGATTCCCCTCTCACTGATGCTGGTGTAAATCAGGAGTGACTCTCTTGAAATCAGTGGATTTACGCTGGAGTAAAACTAGTATAACAGAAGAATCAGGCCCCAGAGATTGAGGGGCTGATTTCCCACTGCCTTGGGGACTCATTTACACCTGGGTAACACCTTACCATTCTGCTCTCAGCACTTCACCCTCCCTTTGCCCAGGTGTGAATGGCTTCCCAAGGGATATAAGATAATAATGAGTGAGCAGGGTCATCTGAATTCCCATTCATGCAGTCTGGGAATCCTTGTCCACCCTAGAGAGACTGACAAGTCAGCTGGTGCATTGGGGGTCCTGGGAAGCTTAGAGAAAAGGAGACTTTTGAATCAGGATGATAAAGCACCTGGCACACGTGCCAAGGAAATATCCCTGAAATCCCTATGGACGGATCCTTAGGCAACAAGAGAGCTGAGCACGTTGCATGCAGGAGGGAGCCCCTGTCATTATAAAGGACTTGGCTCTGGTTGCATGCGGCTGCATAGTGAATTGCTGGGAGGCAGCGTAGCAAGCCAGGGATGCCATGTGTCCAGTGGATAAATGAGCCCGTCTGAGCGAAGCAGCGGAGCTTGTCACAGAGTCCGCAAGTATCTATGGTAACCGGCCCTGAGGTTTCCGAGAGGGTTTGCAGGCAGGCAGCCAAAGGGGCGAGATGGAACAGTGGAGTGCACGGAAGGGGACCCACGTGCCCCGTTTGTGCGGCGGCGCTGCTGCGGCTGCGGGGTGGTAATGTGGAGAGCCGCTCAGCCATACCGTAAAACCCGCCTGGCCAGCTGCCCAGCTCCCAGCCATGGACGAGGTCAGGGAGATCAGTGGAACGGTCTGTTACACTAAGTACAGGCAGTGCCCTCTCCCCAACCACTGGCATAAATATACACAGCACGGAGTAATCAAATATGAGCCACTCCTAATGCACTGTACTGAAGGCAGCGTCAAAATATGTCTACTGCAGGCCATGCTCACACTTAGCACCTCTGTCGCGCTTTTCATGGAACTGGGCTTGTCTCTTCTAAAAGTCGCTTTCATCCTCCGCGAGTTGCGGGGCTTGGGGGCTTGTTTTATTTGAAGGCTGCTTTCTTTTGGGCTTTAAGGCGGGCTGGGCTTCCCTTCCTCGAACAAACACCTGAAGCTTTGCTTATGCGCTAGGCAGGGCCCCGGGCGGTGCGGGAGGAGGCGGTATCTGCTGCTACTCAGTAATCTCCGTGTGTGGCTCTGTAGCAGTCACAGGAAAGAGCTGGTGTGGCTGGTCCCGGTTGGTCTGTGACTGGAGCGGGAGTGGAGGTGGGGGTTGCAGTCCCAGCCCAGGGATTTGACATTTAACAGGGGAGGAAACATGAGGCGCGGGGAGGGGGGAATTCTGGGGGACTTTTAAGATTTAAGGGGACTGAGTTTCCTGGATAGGAGGGGTTGGCGAAGTCTCCCCGTGACACTTCATATGTTTTAAGGTCAGAGAGACCATTAGGTTGGCTAACCTGACCTCTTGTACAGCACAGGCCATAGAATTTCACCCAGTTACCCCTGTACTGAGCCCAAAATCTTGTGTCTGACTAAAGCATCTCTTCCAGAAAGTCATCCCGTCTTGATTTGAAGACCTCAAGAGATGGAGAATCCACCACTTCCCTTAGTAGTTTGTTCCAGTGGTTAATCACCCTCACTTGGGGGTAAGAAAGGAGGGTGTCATCTGCAGTGTTGCCAGTTCTTACAATATTTGGTGTTTTTCTTAAAGCCCCAGCTCCTGGAGTCAGGTGATTATGTGAGGGCGCAGCTTTCATTTAAAACAAAAGTCAGTTTACAGCCTCGTGGTTGTAGAGAAATGCTCAAAAAGGGGACATGAGGCTCAGAAACTAGAATGCAAAGAAAAAGAACCCCAGATCTATTATTTCCAAAAGAAAAACCACTGTAGGCTTTTAAGCCAACCTCAGGATGTGTAGCGGGCTGACTCCTGAATTTTGAACACTTGGAATTGGCAATGCTACATGTGTGGTGATGTGCTCATTAATGCATGGGGAGTTTGTATTTAACAACTTAATGATTTTCATTTAAATGTGACACAACACAGTGATCAGAACCATGAGCTGCAGCCAGGCCTGGTTTGTTTTGTTCCTTCCAGGTCAGAGCTCTGTCTTCCAATTTGGAGGATTTGCAGCCACACTCCAATAACCTCACACAACAATTGCATCCTCCACACCCACACTGGCGAGGGAGGCTGTTCTCGTGGTTTAAGGATGGACGTGGAAATCAGGAGACTTGGGTTCTAACCACAGCTCTGTCACTGACCACCACCCCCACCACCCCCCGTGGCCTTGGGCAAGTTACCTAGTGCCACATTTACTCTGTGATGCAGGAGGTCAGACCAGATGATTGTCATGGTCCCAACTGGCTGTAAAATTTATGAATCCTCTTTTATGTTTACGGGCGGAGTTGGTGATGTCCTTTAGGAGTCTCCTAGAGGGGAGTGTGAAAGTGACCCATGGAGGAGAAAGGGGTGAGTAGGTGCCTCCTGTGATGCAGGATGGCGAGAGCTACTGTGTTTTGGGGGGGAAATGAGGGATCCCACACGCTGCACAGAAGGAGCACTAGGCAGTGGTTGTCGGCTCTCATAGCCTGACTCTTTGCATAGGCTCAATAGTATCCTGTTGGCAGCAAGGGAGAGCTGTAAGCAGCAGGTTACTGTGACTTTAAATGCAGGCTTATTTTGTTCAAAGCCCCCCAAATGCAGCCAAACGCCATGCATCCATTTGTGCCTCACCTTCAATGAATTTAACTGCGGCCCTGGCCCATATAAGTGCTGGCTAGTTAGACTCTCTCTCCATAATCTGGAAATTGCTTGGCACATAGAATCGGTCCCAGTTTGGTGATGTATCCTGGGTCCCCATTGCTGGTAGTGAGACAAGGGGAATGTGAAAAGTCCTATTGCCAAAAATGCTGTAGTGAGTATATTTTCAGAGCCATTACAGCAATAAGTGTATAGATCCAGAGGCATGGGGGAGCAGAAGCAGCGCCGGAACGCCGTAGTGGCAAGGCTTCAAATATGCCAGGCTAGCCAAGCTGCATGTGGCTATCGAGTGATCGCTGTTACCCTACCACTAGGGCCAGTTTTAGGTGCTAAAGCCAAGGGCCCAGGGCTTGCTCCATTGCCCAGTGAAATCAATGAAAAGAATGTAATTGACTTGGAGCCTTGCATCTGTCACTAAGTGAGTATAGTTGCTACTGCTCAGCTACCCTACTCATTGAGCAAATACCCACTGTGTGGCCTTCACGCACACGTCGGCAAGGACGTTTCTCTGTATGAGGAAGAGGTCGACACAGCTTCTCACCCTCACAGCTCTCGGGAGAAAAAAAAGCGGTTCCTTCCCTTCCACATAGGAAATAATCTACTCAGGAGCCCCCGAAAGGGGCTGACTTCACAGCACTACGTCTGGTGAAGGTTCTCTGCTACTAGCCTGACCTGGGACCAGGGCCGGTGCTCCCATTAGGCGAGCTAGGCAGTCACCTAGGGCGCTGCTATTTTGGGGGCGCCGGCGCCCCGGCCGCCCGTAGAAATTTGGGGGCGGGACCTTCCACCGCCGCTGTTGGGGGCGGGATTTTGGGGGCGGGACCTTCCGCCGCCTAGGGCGCCGGCAAAGCTGGCGCCGCTACTGCCTGGAACCTATTGCAATTCATAGATTTGAAGGCCAGCATGAACCGTCAGATGATCTAGTCCGCCTGCCTACCTAGTACAGGATTTCAGGGAGACTCCTGTACGGAGCCCAGTAACTTGTGTTTGGCTAAAGCATAGCCTCCAGCAAGGCACCCAGGCTAGAGCTGAAGACTTCAAGGGAGGGAGAATCCACCACTTCCCCTAGTGATTTGTGCCATTGCTTAATCCCCCCTCACTCTTACTAATTTGTGTTGATGTCTAATTTGGATTTGAAATGTCAGATCCTCAATATTTGACTCATTGAGCTACCGCTCACAAGTTACTTTGCAAACCCAGATTTAAAGTCTCTCTAGGCCCTTGATCCAGTGAAACACTTAAGCGCATGTTATCTTTAAACAGGTGAATATTGTTAAACACGTTGACAACACCCCCAGGGAGGTCAGTGGGATCACTCACATACACAAAGTGAAGCATGTGCTTACGGGCTTTGCTGCATCGGCATAGGTCCAAGGTATGTTGTGCACCAACTGGAGCCTATAACTTCCCCCACTCCAGCATTTCGGTCACCTCCTCCATGGCCCAACACACACAAAATCATTCTCTCCATTGATTTCCAGTCGGCGATGCCCTTGGTGTTCCTTGCCTTCCTTCATGCTCCACAGGGAGAGCGCTGGATCAAGCAATGGCAGGTGTAATAAAAAGTACTTTGATATATGTGAGGTCACTTGTGATTCAAATGACCTTTATGGCTTTGTTGGTCCTTAATCATTACCCCTCCCCCGGCACACATTTCCCCCCTCCCCCCGCCCCCGGTTCCTCCAGCCCAGCAGGTGCTCTGAGGCGGTTGGCATGTGACTGGATGTCTAGGTGCATTCCATAGCACTTGTTTAACATACATGTTAATTTGTCTGAGCCATCATATCTACCACCCCTATGCTCGTGGGAGATTTATTGGCCATAAGTGACAAGGGCCTTGACTGGTGGCCGAAATTTTCAGAAGTGAAGAGTGATTTGGGGTCCCTCCATTTTGGGGTGCCCAGCTTTTAAAAGGTCTGCTTTTCATCAGGCAGGTGCTCAGCTGTTTCTGAGAATCAGGGAGCTTGAAGTGGTCTCAAGTTGAGCCCCCACAAAAGGAGGCACCCAACGTCACTAGACGCTTTTAAGCATTTAGGCCAGCCCCTCCAGCAGCACAGTGCCTCCTAGCCCCAGGCTGGGACATTAGCAGTAGCGGCGCCAGCATTTCCGGCGCCCTAGGTGGTGGAAGGTCCCGCCCCCGAAATGCTGCCCCCAACAGCGGCGGCGGAAGGTCCCGCCCCCAAATTTCCACGGCCGGCCGGGGCGCCGGCGCCCCTCAAATGTTCGCACCCTAGGTGACCGCCTCGGTCGCCTAATGAGTTGCGCCGTTCCTGGACATTAGCTCAGTCTGGGGCCACCTACTGAACCTCAGATGCCAAAGTGCACAAACAAACTGTGCAGGTTGGGTGTGCAAATGCCAAGTAAGGGCTGCACATAACCAGGTGCACATAAACTTGTGGGCTGTGCCCCCAGCGCCCTTCGCCACATCCTTGTTGCCCTCTACAGCTAGCAGCAGAGGGCCTATGGAGAGGCCTCAGTGGGATTTTGAGCTGGCAAAAACTTCTGCGCTGCCCCTCTGTCAGTGAGTGCTGTAGGCGCAGACCTGTCAGCATGGGGTAGTGAATGTGGCACTAAGCGCTGGCACAACATGCAGCTGGAAAGACATGCGAATGTGCATTGAAAAACAAAGGGAGGACCGTGCACAGTAGATGCATGGAGTTGCCATGTGCAGGAACGTCCACCCTCCCACCTAGAAAGCACCGATGAGACTATGCTGCACCCCAGAAAAGGAAACAAGGCTACAAATCCCCCCAGGTCCATGAGGATCTCTGGGACTCCACTGGCATCATCCATGTGACAAGGGCCAGGGGGCATTGCATTAGCAGTGCGGCCAGAGTTCTCCTAGCCTTGCCCTGCCTCTCTAGCAGCTGCTGCCTCAGGATCTCCCCTAAGGGACATTCCATATTTTGGAGGGCTTGGGGGGAAGCTGGATGAGTAACATTGATGAAAAGAGGCTCGATCCAAATGCCAAGGAGATCAGTGGGAAAACTCCCACTGGTGTAGACAGGAGAAGGATTTGATCCTAAGCAGAAGAGGGAAGGACTAGCTCTCTGATTCCTGCTGAGCGAAATACTGTCTCTTTCAACTGCTTTTGCTGTGGGTTGTGGTGTGCCGGTGACTAAGGAAAGACCCAACACTGTCATTTAAGGACCTTCACTTTCACCACCCTCATTGCTGTTGATTTCTCTCCCAGCTTCAATCTGACTTTATTGCATTCTTTTAACATTTACTTTTCCTTTTTTTTTAAATATAAACATTTATGAAATATTACAAACTGTAAATTATTTATGGGAGAGGAAGGCGTGGCTTTCTCCAAGCTTTCTGCTCCGTCAGTTGCAATAAATATCAATGTAGGGATGTGTTTAAACCATGCACGGTTTGCCGGAAAGGAATTTTCTTCCTTGCTCTGGTCTCTCAATTAAGTACCCATTTAATATATTTGTTCCTAGCAGGTTTTAGTTTGTCAATTAAACTTGGAACGGCTCCAAAGAAATAAGTATTTACAGACCTTGTTTCCAAATGCAGATTATTTACCCAGTGGACCCCAGGGGCTCGGAGGGAGTGTAAATGTATGCAGTATTTACTCACATAATTATAAAAAATATACTTATGAAATATCTTTGCAGATAAGTTACAGGTGTTTAATACCTTGGCCATTTTATAATTTTTTTAATTCAGTTGTCTAAAAGTTAAGAGCACTGCTATCCAAGCCACATCTCAAAGCCTTAGTGGGTAGCTGTATGATTACAAAACATCTTTGGAGAACCTGCATTGATTAGCGTTTACAGAGGGAGCGGAGCAGAGGTAGGTGAAATGCTGACAAATGCAGGGTGGTGCACGTTGCAAGGAATAACTGGAAGTATTTTTACACCGTGCTAAACTTTTACACCATGCTTAACTGTAACCCCTCAAGAACGGGAGAGGAGCCTCATTTGTAGATTTTAAGGCCACGTGGAACGGCTGTGATCGGGAAACATTTTCAGAAGTGATTTAGGCACTTAGCCTAAATGTCATTGAAAATCAATGGGACTTAAGTGCGTACAACCCAGATCATCCAATGTACTTAAGTGCCTACCTTCACTTGATTTCAATGGGAGTTAGGCACCTAGTGGTATTTTCAAATGCGCCTTAGCCAGATAGGTACCTGCCTGCATCTTTAGGTGCCCAAATACCTTTGAAAATCTGGCCCTTAGGCACTTACTGCCTTTCAATGAGACATAGGTGCCTCAGTCACTTCTGAACATGGGACCTACGCTCCTAAATCACATAGGTGTTTCTGAAATTTTTACCCCTAATCTGTGCAACTATTATGTCTTTGTTTTCTGTGTACTGCACTTTTAAATCTCTGGCAATGTGGTTTACAGAGACTGGTGGCCATTTTATGTTTAGTTCAGTGCAGACAGTTACAGAGGAGACACACACACTGTACTCTCTCATGGAGACTTTCCTTTTGTTTGAAATGAAAGCCATTCTTATTCACCTTATATGATCTGTTCTGTGTGGCTGGAAAAACACATATCACCTCTGAATTTGCTTTCTTGTTTGCCAAGTGTCAGATAAAAGAGGAAGGATGGTCTTGTGGTTAAGGCACTAGAGAATCAGGATATCTGGGTCCAATTTCTGGGTCTACCGTAGATTCTCCGTGACATCTTTCATAATTCACTTAATCTCTGTGCCTCAGTTCCCTCTCTGTGGAATGGGGACAATAATTCTTCCTTTGTTTGTCTTGTGTATTTAGGCTGTAAACTCTTCAGGGCAAGGATTGTCTCTTACTATGTATTTGTACAGCACCTTGCACAATGAGACCTCAGTCTTGCTACTGTAATGCAAATAATAACAACAACACAATTTCTGTGGTCATTGTGATATACATATTCCTAGATCAGGTGTTTAGAACGAAACCTTCAGTGGAATGTATAAAGTCGCCCATGTTACTGTAAACTCCTTTGGTATATAAAGGTGCAACCCGTTTTGCTTGTTGTTCAACATAAAGGCTTTGAATCCGTGTAACCTTTGGAGAACACCTCAAAGCGAATTAATTATAAAATAACGTTCTTCTGAAGCCTGGCTTCACATAACCTACCAAGTGAGACTTTTCAGCATTTCTGGTTTTCTAGGGCAGTCGTCATATAAACAGCGTCTGTGGCATCGGTACCAGCTCTGACCAATAATTGCTTCATCCACTTCTATCATTCCTTGTTTCACCTAATTAGCAAGAGGTCTTACAATGTAGCCATCTGCTGCAGTGTCTCGAGCTGTCTCTTCCCCAGACTCCCCTGAGATGCCGCTGATGGCCCTGGCGCTTGCTGATCCAATCGGGGTTAAGACAGTTGTTTGGGAACCAGATTCAATCGTTCTTCCCTGTAAAATAATGATTGACGTGCAAATGATGTTTACATTTTCAAAAGCTTTCAGCCTGTTTTTCTGGGGGGGGAGAAAGGGGTGTCTTACTGTGTCGCCTTCTACCATTGATCCAATCTCTTGTGCCCTCCACAGGCCTGAATAACTACTAACGAAGGAAGAGTCAACTGAAAAAGGAGTGGGCCGAGTATTACTCTATTGTGTTATATGTGCTATGCACTCCGTGGGCCTAACTCTGCCCTCAGTGATCCCCATGCAGCCCCATTGACTTGTAGTTTTGTGGGGGCTTTTGTGGCTTCCTAGAGAACTATACAGATTATAGACACAGTGTGAGACTTTGTACCATAGTCACATGCTGACTGGCCCTATTTACAAGGAACATCCCCATTTTTCCACTCTGTCCCTCCAAAATACCCGTCTGTCTGTCTGTCCAGCCCAGTCTAGTCTATTTGTCTATTTTACTTTTAAAGCACTCGGTACCATATGGTCTAGGCACTAGCCCAGTGTATTTCAGTGGACTTAAAATCTACGTCCCTACATTTCTTCCCAAAGCCCCTACTTAAAATTTGAGGTCTGGGCTCAGGGATCATGCAGAAAGTCACCTCACTTGTCAGCTTGATGCACTCTACTGTGAAGAGCGACATGCTAGAGATGCATTGTGCAAATCTGGAGGGAAGTTTTGTTCACCCCAAAGTTAAAGGTTCAGATTTGGGGCAAAGGTTGGCCCGTTTATAGAGATAATGAACGGTGAACATTTAAGATTAGGATCCCGGTTCAGACTCCCACCCACCCACAAAAAATTCAGTGGTATTTGGATCTAGGATTTTGGTTCTGATCCATCTTTATTATTGACTTTATTCCCAGTTAAAAATAAATACAACCTTCATTTATTTCAGTACAAGAAACCTTCATGAATACGTTGCATGGGAGTAATGGAGGGCAGAATTCAGCCTAATACATCAAAACCAGCACCTATACAGTAATTTTTGCTAGCTAAAAATTACCTTAATTTCACTATAAATAGCCTTGTAAAAAGACACAGACGTACACCAATTCCAGCAGTGGAATCGGCGCTGCTCTGGGTTAATCTTGGCTGCCCTACACGTTCCATGTTACATTATTCATATTTCTGCTGTTGTCGTAATGCACGCATGATGGCGTTCTAATGAAGATACACATGTTGCATATTGCATGTCTCTATGCCTGATTTCACTCACTGGCACAGTGGAAAGGTGGCTCGTTGAATTGCAGAAATGTGTGCTATGAAATATTCATAGTGGGTCAATACGGAATTCTGTGCTACCAGCTGGTGAGCACATTATAGTAAGTCTCAAGAAAATGTTGACATAGGACATTCGGCAACCCAAACAAGGCTGCAGAACCACATGCAGTAGTATTGCAAACAGCACTGAAGCTAGCCAGCACCTTTTAGTTGATAGTAGCGTAAACTGCATTCAGTTTTACTGCTGAAGTTTAAGTAACATGGCCAGCGTGTTGGTCGTACTCAGGACTCTCATATCTGAAGCCCCATATGGTCAATGTGTCGTCCAGTCTTCATCAAATTTTGTTAAGGGTACAGGTCTGGATTCTGACCTCATGCGAGTGGAATTAGCCCTGCTAAGAACANATAGAATCATAGAATCTCAGGGTTGGAAGGGACCTCAGGAGGTCATCTAGTCCAACCCCCTGCTCAAAGCAGGACCAAACCCAACTAAATCAGCCCAGCCAGGGCTTTGTCAAGCCTGACCTTAAAAACCTCTAAGGAAGGAGATTCCACTACCTCCCTAGGTAACCCATTCCAGTTCTTCACCACCCTACTAGTGAAAAAGTTTTTCCTAATGTCCAACCTAAACCTCCCCCTCTGCAACTTGAGACCATTACTCCTTGTTCTGTCATCTTCTATCACTGAGAACAGTCTAGATCCATCCTCTTTGGAACCCCCTTTCAGGTAGTTGAAAGCAGCTATCAAATCGCCCCTCATTCTTCTCTTCTGCAGACTAAACAATCCCAGTTCCCTCAGCCTCTCCTCGTAAGTCATGTGCTCCAGCCCCCTAATCATTTTTGTTGCCCTCCGCTGGACTCTCTCCAATTTATCCACATCCTTCTTGTAGTGTGGGGCCCAAAACTGGACACAGTACTCCAAATGAGGCCTCACCAGTGCTGAGTAGAGGGGAATGATCACATCCCTCGATCTGCTGGAAATGCCCCTACTTATACAACCCAAAATGCCATTAGCCTTCTTGGCAACAAGGGCACACTGTTGACTCATATTCAGCTTTTCGTCCACCGTAACCCCTAGGTCCTTTTCTGCAGAACTGCTGCCCAGCCATTCGGTCCCTAGTCTATAGCAGTGCATGGGATTCTTTCGTCCTAAATGCAGGACTCTGCACTTGTCCTTGTTGAACCTCATCATATTTCTTTTGGCCCAATCCTCTAATTTGTCTAGGTCCCTCTGTATCCTATCCCTACCCTCCAGCGTATCAACCACTCCTCCCAGTTTAGTGTCATCTGCAAACTTGCTAAGGGTGCAGTCCACACCATCTTCCAGATCGTTAATGAAGATATTGAATAAAACCGGCCCCAGCACCGACCCTTGGGGCACTCCACTTGATACCGGCTGCCAACTAGACAAGGAACCATTGATCACTACCCGTTGAGCCCGACCATCTAGCCAGTTTTCTATCCACCTTACCGTCCATTCATCCAGCCCATACTTCTTTAACTTGCTGGCAAGAATACTGTGGGAGACTGTATCAAAAGCTTTGCTAAAGTCCAGAAATAGCACATCCACTGCTTTCCCCTCATCCACAGAGCCGGTTATCTTATCATAGAAGGCAATTAGGTTAGTCAGGCATGACTTGCCCTTGGTGAATCCATGCTGACTGTTCCTGATCACTTTCCCCTCCTTTAAGTGGTTCAGGATTGATTCCTTGAGGACCTGTTCCATGATTTTTCCAGGGACTGAGGTGAGACTAACTGGCCTGTAGTTCCCTGGATCTTCCTTCTTCCCTTTCTTAAAGATGGGCACTACATTAGCTTTTTTCCAGTCGTCCGGGACCTCCCCCGATCGCCATGATTTTTCAAAGATAATGGCCAATGGCTCCGCAATCTCATCGGCCAACTCCTTTAGCACCCTCGGATGCAGCGCATCCGGCCCCATGGACTTGTGCTCGTCCAGCTTTCCTAAATAGTCCCGAACTACTACTTTCTCCACAGAGAGCTGGTCACCTCCTCCCCATACCGTGCTGCAGAGTGCAGCTGTCTGGGAGCTGACCTTGTCTGTGAAGACAGAGGCAAAAAAAGCATTTAGTACACTAGCTTTCTCCACATCCTCTGTCACTAGGTTCCCTCCCTCATTCAGCAAGGGGCCCACACTTTCCTTGGCTTCATCCACTTCTATCATTCCTTGTTTCACCTAATTAGCAAGAGGTCTTACAATGTAACCATCTGCTGCAGTGTCTCGAGCTGTCTCTTCCCCAGGCTCCCCTGAGATGCCGCTGATGGCCCTGGCGCTTGCTGATCCAATCGGGGTTAAGACAGTTGTTTGGGAACCAGATTCAATCGTTCTTCCCTGTAAAATAATGATTGACGTGCAAATGATGTTTACATTTTCAAAAGCTTTCAGACTGTTTTTCTGGGGGGGGAGAAAGGGGTGTCTTACTGTGTCGCCTTCTACCATTGATCCAATCTCTTGTGCCCTCCACAGGCCTGAATAACTACTAACGAAGGAAGAGTCAACTGAAAAAGGAGTGGGCCGAGTATTACTCTATTGTGTTATATGTGCTATGCACTCCGTGGGCCTAACTCTGCCCTCAGTGATCCCCATGCAGCCCCATTGACTTGTAGTTTTGTGGGGGCTTTTGTGGCTTCCTAGAGAACTATACAGATTATAGACACAGTGTGAGACTTTGTACCATAGTCACATGCTGACTGGCCCTATTTACAAGGAACATCCCCATTTTTCCACTCTGTCCCTCCAAAATACCCGTCTGTCTGTCTGTCCAGCCCAGTCTAGTCTATTTGTCTATTTTACTTTTAAAGCACTCGGTACCATATGGTCTAGGCACTAGCCCAGTGTATTTCAGTGGACTTAAAATCTACGTCCCTACATTTCTTCCCAAAGCCCCTACTTAAAATTTGAGGTCTGGGCTCAGGGATCATGCAGAAAGTCACCTCACTTGTCAGCTTGATGCACTCTACTGTGAAGAGCGACATGCTAGAGATGCATTGTTCAAATCTGGAGGGAGGTTTTGTTCACCCCAAAGTTAAAGGTTCAGATTTGGGGCAAAGGTTGGCCCGTTTATAGAGATAATGAACGGTGAACATTTAAGATTAGGATCCCGGTTCAGACTCCCACCCACCCACAAAAAATTCAGTCGTATTTGGATCTAGGATTTTGGTTCTGATCCATCTTTATTATTGACTTTATTCCCAGTTAAAAATAAATACAACCTTCATTTATTTCAGTACAAGAAACCTTCATGAATACGTTGCATGGGAGTAATGGAGGGCAGAATTCAGCCTAATACATCAAAGCCAGCACCTATACAGTAATTTTTGCTAGCTAAAAATTACCTTAATTTCACTATAAATAGCCTTGTAAAAAGACACAGACATACACCAATTCCAGCAGTGGAATCGGCTCTGCTATGGGTTAATCTTGGCTGCCCTACACGTTCCATGTTACATTATTCATATTTCTGCTGTTGTCGTAATGCACGCATGATGGCGTTCTAATGAAGATACACATGTTGCATATTGCATGTCTCTATGCCTGACTTCACTCACTGGCGCAGTGGAAAGGTGGCTCGTTGAATTGCAGAAATGTGTGCTATGAAATATTCATAGTGGGTCAATACGGAATTCTGTGCTACCAGCTGGTGAGCACATTATAGTAAGTCTCAAGAAAATGTTGACATAGGACATTCGGCAACCCAAACAAGGCTGCAGAACCACATGCAGTAGTATTGCAAACAGCACTGAAGCTAGCCAGCACCTTTTAGTTGATAGTAGCGTAAACTGCATTCAGTTTTACTGCTGAAGTTTAAGTAACATGGCCAGCGTGTTGGTCGTACTCAGGACTCTCATATCTGAAGCCCCATATGGTCAATGTGTCGTCCAGTCTTCATCAAATTTTGTTAAGGGTACAGGTCTGGATTCTGACCTCATGCGAGTGGAATTAGCCCTGCTAAGAACAGCATCTGGCCTGGTAAGAGTGGCACTCGGTGGTCCCTCCACCATATTAAAACATGGACATATTCTATAGTACGATGAAGTGTAAATCATCTGTACAATTCTGAAAATATCATTTCACATAATACAAAGCATTTGAGGACCGATATAGAAAATAATGCATAGATATTATAATTATATTATATAAATAAAAATAACAATATAGGGTAAAATTCTCAAAAGTGTCTAGATGATTAACTAGCTCAAGTCCATTGAAAATCAACAAGCTTCTCTAGGCACAGAAGTTTCACTGGTTTAACTAAAGGTGCCATGTTGCTCTTGGATTAATGTCTGCTTCTTAGCGCAGCTAGTCCAAGAACCCACAAGAGGAGAGGCAATTCTTCATTGAGTCCTCAGTGGTGCACAGTATCTGGTCCAAGATGTGAATATAGCTGGACCGCTTGGTATGCAACCATAATGTAATTAAATTTAACACCCTTGTAGGTGGGAAAATGCCAAAGAAACCCACCACAGTAGCATTAGCTTCAAAAATGGAAGCTACATAAAATATTAAAGGGAAGTTAAAAGGAACAATCACAAGAGTGAAATGCCTGCAAGTTGCATGGAAACATATATATATATATATACATAAACATATATATATATACATACCCCAAATTAAAAAAAAACAGTAAGAGGACAACAACAACAAATGCCATCATAGCTAAACACAGTAAAAGAGGATGTTACAGTCAAAAAGACATCTTTTTAAAAATTGGAAGTCAAATCCTACTGAGGAAAATAGAAAGGAGCATAAACTCTGGCAAATCAAGTGTAAAAGTATAATTTGACAGGCCATAAAAAAGAAGTCAAAGAGTAACTACCAAAAGACACAAAAACTAATAGCAATTTTTTAAAGTACATCAGGAGCAGGAAGCCTGCCAAACAGTCAGTGGGTCACTGGAGAAGCACTCAAGGAAAACAAGGCCATTACGAAGAAGTTAAATGAATTGTTTGCATCGGTCTTCACTGCAGAGGATGTGAGGGAGATTCTCACCCCTGAGCTATTCTTTTTAGGTGACAAATCTGGTTGCCCCATCTCAAAAAAGATATATTCGAATTGGAAAAAGTACAGAGATGAGCAAAAAAAAAAAGATTAGGGGTTTGGAACAGCTTCCATATGATAAAAGATTAAAAAGACTGGAACTGTTCAGCTTGGAATAGAGATGACCGAGGGGGGATATTATAGAGGTCTATGAAATCATGAACGGTGTGACAAAAGTGAAATAAGGAACTGTTATTTACCCCTTCACATAACACAAGAAGCTGGGGCCACCCAATAAAATTAATAGGCAGCAGGTTTACAAATTTAAAACAACCATAAGGAAGTAGGTTTCAGAGTGGTAGCCGTGTTAGTCTGTAACAGCAAAAACAACGAGGAGTCCTTGTGGCACCTTAGAGACTAATAAATGCAGCCTGATGAAGCCCACGAAAGCTTATGTCCAAATAAATTTGTTAGTCTCTAAGGTGCCACAAGGACTCCTCGTTGTTTTTTCATAAGGAAGAACTTCTTCACATAGTGCACAGTCAACCTGTGGAACTTGTTGCCAGGGGACATTGTGAAGGCCAAAAGTATAACTGGGTTAACAAAAGAATTAGATACGTTCATGGAGGATAGCCATTGGTGGCCCTAATAGCCAAGCTGGTCAGGGACACAAACCTATGTTTTGTGTGTCCCTAAACGTTAGACTGCTAGATGCTGGGTCTGGATGACAGGGGATGCATCACTCAATAAAATGCCTTGTTCTGTTCACCCCTCTCCCCCCCCCGAAGCATCTGGCACTGGCCACTGTCAGAAGCCAGTGTGGCCTAATGTATAGTGCACTGGACAAGGAACCAGGAGACCTGGATTCTAGTCTTGACTCCGCTGACTGACCTTGGGTGAGTCACTTCACCTCTGTGTGCCTCAGTTTCCTCCTCTATAAAATGGGGATAATGATACTGATCTCCTTGCACAGTGCTTTGAAATCTGCTGATGCTATGTAAGATGTAGGTATTATTGTCTACTTAGGCACTTCTAAAAAATGTTATCCATAGGCATTCGTGGCAATTTAGGGCATGATCTTGCGTCAACGCTCCTGATGAATTTGATGGGACCTTGAAGTCGAAGGAAGCGTTGTCAGTTTAAGGATTTCTGGATCAGACCCTCTACCTTTGGTAGTAATTAGCTACATGTGCTGAAGGCATATTCAGTGCTCCGTGGGCTGCCAGAGCTGGGTTTTCTTTGCACTGGACTGTTAACAGCACAAAATGTTTGCTGTTAATTAGAATTTGAAAATGCTGAAATGGCTGCAGTGCTGCCCAAGGGAAGGCTGCCTGGACATCCCTGCAGATGCAGAATACTAAGTGGATTGATCTGACCAGACAAAGGCCTGAAATGCCTATCTTGTCAATAATTAAGGACATGATCCAGCTCCTCCTGAGATCAATGGGAGTTTTTCCATTGATTTCAGTAGGAGTGGGAACAGGCCCTAGTTGTATTTGCAAAGCATCATGGTCCTAGTTCTCCTCTCACACTATTGTAAACCAACAGTGACTTCACTGCTCCATGACTCTTTCTGAACTGCAAGTGGTATCCAGCGTGGAGCTCAGTTGAACGTTATTATAAAATGTACTTCGGTTGCATAGGTCTTTATTTTTGTAAATGTCTTGGGATGACACTTGTTGCTCTTGGAGGGGCTCCCAGACAGATTCCGGACAGACTTTTACAAAGGGGGTTGGGGGAGAGGGAGACCCTGATTCCACCTGCTTGTGTCGAGCAGGCTGGCACAGAGGTGTAAAATTTGAGTTCTCCCAAACAGTAGCAGCCTCTCCCTCTCCTCCAGCATCCCTTGCTAAAAGCCGCATCTGAACAGAAGGCTGGGGAGCATGGCCACACCCGCCTAGAGCTACACAGCACCATTCAGCTTGTTCCCTGTTCTTTGAATGCTCCTGCCTGAGTGAACAAGGAGAGCTAGATCCCTGTGCGCCCTTTCCCAACGGTGGCAGCTTGGGTCATTATTTTGCCTTGTTAGTGTCTTGAACATGAAAAGCACTAGAAGCTGCGTACCTGTGTCTCACAGTAACGCCTGCATCATTATCACATCCTCATATTAACATGACACGGGCTGTGTTTCCCAACTTGAATAACCAGTAACTTTCCATGGCTGAGAACGATATTTTATTTACGTCTTGCAGTACACTGTGTCTCGTATACATTTTAAGTGATACTCCAGATGTATTCGTATAAAGGATGCTATGGTGATGCGCGCAGTATGAATACACAGCTGGATTAACAGAACAGCATGACAATAGCTGCTGTTTAAGTAGGACCTAGACAGCAACAGTGTTTCTCATCCTGTGTCTCCTTTGTTGCCTGGTCAAAGGCAGTCGGTTCAGTTCTATTCCCACAGCTGAATTGACATGGTTGATGATGCTGATGCACAGATAAGAAAGGATATCAGAAAGCCATACTGATTTCAAGCTCCATTAGAAACACCAGAGGGGGGGAAGGGGGAGCAGTGGTTGCCAAATGGGACTGGAAAGAATATGTTGGCCAATAAAAACAGAGACATAGCTCAGAGCTGTGTAAAATTTCACACCCTGTGCAACATAGTTAGGTCGACCTAACTACTGCCTCTCAGGGAGGTGGATTAACTGCATAGATGGAAAAACCCCTTCCGTCAATGTAGGAAGCGTTTACACTAGGGCGCTCCAGTGGCACAGCGGCTGCGCCGTAGCCCATAGCCGTGCCGCTCTAGCCCCTGCAGTGAAGACATACTCCTAGTGTCACGGAGTCCCCGTNTTTTGTTGCCCTCCGCTGGACTCTCTCCAATTTATCCACATCCTTCTTGTAGTGTGGGGCCCAAAACTGGACACAGTACTCCAAATGAGGCCTCACCAGTGCTGAGTAGAGGGGAATGATCACATCCCTCGATCTGCTGGAAATGCCCCTACTTATACAACCCAAAATGCCATTAGCCTTCTTGGCAACAAGGGCACACTGTTGACTCATATTCAGCTTTTCGTCCACCGTAACCCCTAGGTCCTTTTCTGCAGAACTGCTGCCCAGCCATTCGGTCCCTAGTCTATAGCAGTGCATGGGATTCTTTCGTCCTAAATGCAGGACTCTGCACTTGTCCTTGTTGAACCTCATCATATTTCTTTTGGCCCAATCCTCTAATTTGTCTAGGTCCCTCTGTATCCTATCCCTACCCTCCAGCGTATCAACCACTCCTCCCAGTTTAGTGTCATCTGCAAACTTGCTAAGGGTGCAGTCCACACCATCTTCCAGATCGTTAATGAAGATATTGAATAAAACCGGCCCCAGCACCGACCCTTGGGGCACTCCACTTGATACCGGCTGCCAACTAGACAAGGAACCATTGATCACTACCCGTTGAGCCCGACCATCTAGCCAGTTTTCTATCCACCTTACCGTCCATTCATCCAGCCCATACTTGGAAGCAATGTAGGAAGCGTTTACACTAGGGCGCCCATAGCCGTGCTGCTGTAGCCCCTGCAGTGAAGACATACTCCTAGATTCATGGATTTTTTTAAGGCCACTGTGATTGTCTAGTCTGACCTCTTGTATAACACATGTGAGATAATTTCACCCTGTAATTCCTGCATCCAGCCCAATAACCTCCTGCCATGATCTGAGCAACAGCTGCCCTGCTCCATCAGCTCCACCACCACAAATGTCCAGACTTTGCTCTGAGGTCTTGGTCCTGCACCTCAGTTGGAATCGAGTCCCACTGCTGGAGCAGGGGCAGAGTCTAGATAACAGGAGCAGGCAGTGTGTTGAAATTGCTTCACACCCGAGATTCCACAAAGGCCAAAACAGCAGGGTTTCTTCCACAGTGGAACTCCTCCCCTGCAAGGACAAATACCTGTTCCATGGCATGGTGACATGAATCACTCCCTCCAAAGAAAAAAGAACAGGAGTACTTGTGGCACCTTAGAGACTAACAAATTTATTTGGGCAAAGAGTTCAGAACAAAAGACTCTCCCTCTCCCCAACTCCAGCGACAGTAGGTCAGATCAGAGGGCTGCGTTATTATCAGTCTGATTGGGCAGTTTTCATTTCATAGTTTTTGAACATTCAGACCATTCTTTCCTGAAAAGCAGGGGCGGCTCTATGTTTTTTGCCGCCCCAAGCACATCAGTCAGGCGGCCTTTGGCAGCACGCCTGCAGGCGGTCCGCAGTCACGCGGATTCGGCGGTGTTTCTGTGGGTGATCTGCCGGTCCCACGACTTTGGCGTACCCGCCACCGAATTACTGCCGAAACCGCGGGACCGGTGGCCCTCCCGCAGGCACGCCCCCCGAAAGCCGCCTGACTGCCACCCTCACAGTGACCGGCAGGCCGCCCCCCGCGGCTTGCCGCCCCAGGCACGTGCTTGCTGCGCTGGTGCCTGGAGCCGCCCCTGCTGAAAAGCATTGCATCCAGTTCCTTTCGGTGTTCTACCAAGGACCTGGTTTTAGAGCCGTTACACGGTCCAACAGAACTCTGATTCTACCACACCTGAATTTATACATTTGATCCAAAACACTTTTGTCTTTCCCAGCCTCCACCAAATCACCCAGCTGTGTCAGATTTCCATTTGAAATTGAAATATAGATTGAATTTAGGTTCTTAACTGCAGTAACATTGGTTCTGATTCGGCAAAGCATTTAAGTAGGTTTAAATGTGTGTGCTTATGTACTGTTAAGCATGTGCTTAAATGCTTTGCTGAATAGGGATGGACGTAAGCACATACTTAAAATTAAGCATGTGATTAAGTACCTCACTGAGTTCTGGGGAGTAATATTTTGAATATCTATCTACAGACACTTAAGACCAAATTCTGATAATTTTGCTCAAGGGAATAGTACCTCACTCCACAAATAGTCCCACTGAAGTCATAGAATCATAGAACCATAGAATCATAGGACTTGAAAGGACGTCGAGAAATCATCTAGTCCAGTCCCTTGCACTCAAGGCAGGACTATGTAATAACTAGACTATTCCTGACAGGAGTTTGTAAAACCTCCAATGACAGATTCCCAACCTCCCTACGCAATTTGTTCCAGTGCTTAACTACCCGGACAGGAAGTTTTCCCTAATGCCCCACTTAAACTTCTCTTGCTGCAAGTTAAGCCCACTGCTTCTTGTCCTATTCTCAGATGTTTAGGAGAATAATTTTTCTCCCTCCTCCTTGTAACAACCTTTTATGTACTTGAAAACTGTTATCATGTCCCCTCTCAGTCTTCTCTTCTCCAGACTAAACAAACCCAATTTTTTCAATCTTTCCTCATAGGTCATGTTTTCTAGACCTTTAATCATTTTTGTTGCTCTTTGGACTTTCTCCAATTTGTCCACATCCTTCCTGAAATGTGGCGCCCAGAACTGGACACAATACTCCAGTTGAGGCCTAATCAGCGCAGAGTAGAGCAGAAGTATTACGTGTCGTGTCTTGCTTACAACACTCCTGCTAATACAGCCCAAAATGATGTTCGCTTTTTTTTTTGCAACAGTATTACACTGTTGACTCATATTTAGCTTGTGATCCACTACGACCCCCGAGCCTTTCCGTAGTACTCCCTCCTAGGCAGTCATTTCCCATTTTGTATGTGTGCAACTGATTGTTCCCTCCTAAGTGGAGTACTTTGCATTTGTCCTTATTGAATTTCATCCT
The DNA here is from genome assembly GCA_003942145.1 of Platysternon megacephalum. Classification (NCBI taxonomy): domain Eukaryota; kingdom Metazoa; phylum Chordata; order Testudines; family Platysternidae; genus Platysternon; species Platysternon megacephalum. The sequence continues at coordinate 727,813 of QXTE01000147.1, forward strand.
ATTTACTTCAGACCATTTCTCCAGTTTGTCCAGATCATTTTGAATTTTAATCCTGTCCTCCAAAGCACTTGCAGCCCCTCCCAGCTCGGTATTTACTTGTGGGGAAAGGCACCATCCAACATATACAAATCTGGCTCACAGATACATAAGGTGATGGGCACCATAGAAGAACTTAGGCTGGAGAAGGAGAGAGCACATACAGTCACTGTGGTATCCTGGAGCCAGTCTACCAGTACCCTGATATGTGAATGGATTACGCTTGATATTAATTGCATGAAAGTATATATGCATCTTCAAAGAAAAGCAGAATTTACAGGACTGTGCTAAGTACTGTTGTCTTTGCAGGTTATTTCACTTCCCTTCCTCCCTGAACTTTCCTCCCTGAATTTAGGAAGATATAGAGCATATTGCTTTGTTAGTCTCAGTATTTTGTATGTCTGTATCCTCCCAGTGCAACAGTGTGATAGCACTGCATGTGTTCACAGGATAAATCAGACACACAGCGCTCTGTGGTCCAAGAAATGTTTACAGCAGCACTTTCACTCTTCTAGCTCTGTTTAAATACCAAGATCTGCCTCTGACAACTCCTGTACTGGATTCGAATCCTGCTGCACTCAGCTGTCAACAATAAAGATTGTCACGTCTCAGAACATCTGTGTAATGAGTTGTTTTGTTTGTTTGGTCTTTTAGCGCGTTGCAGGGTGATCGGCTCACCCGCATTTGGAGAGAGACGCTTGCAAATTCTCCCACTCGCCCTCTGCAGCCCCCTCCCCACCGCTTTTGGAGGGTCTGGAGAAGAGAATCCGTGCTGTGGCTTCCATTCTGACACCACTGGAAGGGAATTGGGGGGGCTCGCAGGGCACCTAAATGTTGCCTAAGCCTCTGACTGGCCCTCTGCTCAGGGCTGACCAGTACTGTTGTTTTAGCATTTACACTAGGAAGTTTGACTGTGTCTGTGGGCTTTGGGTCAGACCTATAAACAGTTCCATGAGCCTGGGTGGCGCGTATCATAGGCTGGGAGAGGCTGTGCCTCCCCAAACAGCCCCGCATGGCCCCACCCATGCTCCCTCCAGATTGCCCCCTCCTGCTTGCCCTTCCCCCTTGTCCCCAGCCCAGGCAGGCTGGCTGCTTCTCTTTAGGGAAGCGTGCTGGGGCTGGTGCTTGCGGCTAGGATTAGGGCTAGGGCTACCGCGTTCGGTCTGCGGCTGGGACTTGGGGTGGCTGGGGCCGCCCAGCGCTGCGGGGAGGCTGCCGGCACTGGGCCTGCCCCTCCCTGTGCTCAGGGGGGGCTGGGGGCTCTGGGCCTGAGGGCCGCACGTTGCCGGCCAGCCTGCCCACCTGGTGCTTGGGTTGAGGGGGAGGGCCGTGCGCTGCTCGCCTGGTGCATTGGGGGGCGGAGGCTCTGGGTTCCAGCAGGGGAAAGGAGGTGGGGCCGATCAGGGGCTAGCCTCCCTGAGCCAGAAGGTCACCCGCCACGCATGTCCATGAGGGTTTCAGTCACCTAACTTCAGAAGCCCAAGATATAAAACTGGTCTGTGCTGCTTTAATAGAGTCTGGACAATGAGAGATGGGTCCAGACTTGACTATGGCCGCATGCGTCATGGTCCATGGAGCTACTTCTGAAGACCGCTCTGAGGCTACAACCAGGGCAGACGGGCTCAGCCCACTTGCTCACCGGGGATGGTGGTAGGGAGCATCTTACTCCCGTGGGCTAAAGACTGCATCACTTTCCTGCTTGCTTTCGGCAACACTCAGTGTCTTAGTACCAACACTTAAAGCGCCGTATTGTTTGGGTTCTGCGTACCCCATAGACCGCCTCTCCTCCCCAGGCACCACTGCAGCAGTGGAGATCAACTGGGTCTGAACACGCTGTGTGGCTGTTCTCAGTGGAAGGCCCTCAGTTCTGGAACTGCTCCCCATGTTGGTCCAGCAGATCCTGAAGCATGGGCGCATGGCAAATCTGTTCATCAAGCAGGGCTAGATTGTGGTTGTGCCCTCAAGGATGCATTGTGATCTTACCTGCTGGTTTTCTGAGGTTCTCTAGAGCAGTGGTTCTCAAACTAGGGCCGCCGCTTGTTCAGGGAAAGCCCCTGGCAGGCCGGGCCGGTTTGTTTACCTGCCGTGTCCGCAGGTTCGGCCGATCACGGCTCCCACTGGCCGCGGTTCACCGCCCCAGGCCAATGGGGGCTGCGGGAAGCAGCGTGGGCCGAGGGATGTGCTGGCCGCCACTTCCCGCCGCCCCCATTGGCCTGTAGCGGCGAACCGCGGCCAGTGGGAGCCACAATCAGCCGAACCTGCAGACGCGGCAGATAAACAAACCGGCCCGGCCTGCCAGGGGCTTTCCCTGAACAAGTGGCGGCCCTAGTTTGAGAACCACTGCTCTAGAGTATTCATGATGTCACTCTTCTGCACCGTGTTGTTTTGCAGTGGAGCAGGGATAAGAGTGGGTGCAACTTCTGTGTTGCACTGTATGGGGGCCACGATGCATGGCTGGCACATTAATTTGGGGTCCTCATTCTAGTGCTGTCTTGAGCTACTGACCCTAGCATCCTTCATAACCAGATGGAAGGATGGACTCCTCTGCTAGCTGAATTGACCACATCCTGTGGAGGATATGGTACATGTACAGCATGTTAGCCTGGTCCCTCTTAGAGCCTTCTTGAATGCATGCCTCTTGCACAGTGAGAGAGGATCCCAACAGACTCTTTCCCCATCTTTAAAAAGCAACAGAGAGTCCTGTGGCACCTTTAAGACTAACAGATGTATTGGAGCATAAGCTTTCGTGGGTGAATGCCCACTTCGTCAGACGCATGTAATGGCTTCTTTTGGTTGATAGATTTCCATTCCATACGGCTAAATGCAGTGCCTTGCATGGTGTCAAGAATCAGAGGGGTAGCCAGACTAACACGGCTACCCCTCTGATTCTTTCCCCATCTTGTGTTCGAGTTCAGCACAGGGTAGGACCTAGCAAAGCATATCCACAGGTTTTATTTCCCCATGATACTTGCTCCTTTGATTGATTGATGTTTCCCACTCACACATTAATACATCAAATTGACTCAGGATATTTGTACATAACTGACTTTATATTGGGCCAACCATAGTGGGCTGGTGTGTGTGTGTGTGTGTTAGGTGAAGCTTGAATATTCATGTTTGGAAAAAATCATCTCAGGTACAAGTAGCTGCCTTACGCTATTTACAGACCCGGAGAGATGTTACAGGAAATTACTATGCACAAAATAATAATGGATGCGCCAGAGGAAAATGCTGTCTTTTAGCACCCAGAGGGAATCTGAGACCGTAGCACCTGATGCTGTGTGTAGGGGAGCAGATGGGATAGCTCTTACGATTTTATTGGCAAATCTCACTCGCTCACTTGCAGTTGCTCACTTGCAATCACTCAGAATTGCTCTTCTGATCAAAAGAAGCTGAAATACGTGTGGGCTAATGGTGAGAGCCAGAGTTATACACTCACGGGAGGCTGCCTGAATTTCAGCCCCCTGCTGCTCTAGCCCCGATGGGCGTTTCTGGCAGCAGGGAATCATCAGGACGCAAGACTCAGACTTCGCCGTGAGAAATAACACCTCCTGCAGATTGCGAGCGAACAGATGCCTAACCATCATGGAAACCGTGGTTGCTGAGGTCAAGGTTAAGGATTTTAGTGCTTGGGTGAGCGTGAGGAATGTGGTATGTGCATTGTCTTACTATACACATTGGGGGTTACTTAGAAGGTGGAGTCTGCCAATGATGTGAGGGGCTTTTGGGACTTTAAAGAAGGCGGCCAATTTGTTTAGGGCATCACAATTGTTGGCTGCCTATTTGAGACACTTTAAATGGGCTTGATTTTTGAGAGGGTAGGTGCTCAGAGCTTGCTGAAAATCAGGCCCTTTAAAGGTGTCTGGTTGGGCATCTAAAAATTATGGTACCCCTAAATGACGAGTCTCTTTTGAAAATCTTGGATGGCTACTTGGACATTTCCTTGCTTTCAGGGGTTTGTGTAGGTCAGTGTTCCCCTAAAGCAACCTCACCTGTTCTTAAGAATGTAAATGAAATTCAAATTTGCTCTATTTTACAAACCCTGACGCCCTGGGGATTGCACAGGCTGCAGAAGATCAGGGCAGAAGTTGCCCCTAAAGAGTTTCACTCATACCACGATACTGCAGATATTTTGTGCAGTTCAAATTCTGCTCTCCGTCCTGCTGGCATATGGCCCTGAGCCAAATCTCAGTGAAGCTAAGGGAAAAACTCCCATTCACTTCCAGTGAAGTTGGAGCAGGCCTTAAGTGCGCAGTTTCCCCATTAACTTCAACAGAGCTACTGAGCTTTTTACATAGATGTAACTGTAGGCCGGGGTTGCACCAGTGACTGTGGCAAAGTCGATAACTTTCCCTTGACTGATCAGCTGTTACAGGGTGTTTCAGCTTCCCTCTCACTCTCAGATGGGATCTTCCCAGTCACTGGAAATCCTGAAAGATGCCAAGCACCTGCAATTCCTTTAGTGCAAGAGTTTCAGGAGCTCAGCACCTCCTCTCAGGGTTGTTATGCTTGGAGGGCTAGGTGGGTTGAACCTTAGGTCCCAATATCTTTATGCCATTGGTCCTTAGGGCCATTGATACAAGTGGATAGGTAGTTGGAACTCCATGGTCCATTTGCAACTAGGCCTTTCTGCTGAGCTGGCCAGCAATGGTGTCAATTAGTACTGGCTCTGCTGGTGGTTTTGTGATCTGGGCTCTTGAGAATTAGGAACTGGATTGAGACAAAGCACTTTAGAAAATGCCCCGTAGGGATCAGTTCTGCCTGGGGCAGGGATATGAACTGGGCTAGCTAATGCTCCCGTGTTATCTAACTTCTGTCTAGGCCACTTGCCTTATTTCACACAGACGACCAAGGATTTACTACATGGGAACCATTTTGGGTCAGTAAATTATAGCTCTGAGCAAATAATTGATTTTTCAGTTCATGGGCTGAACCGCAACGTCTGAAAAATAATTGAGTTCAGTTCGAACCAAAACTGAAATCTTTGGTTTTTTCTCACCAAAATAAAAACAAAAAATCATTGCAGATCAAACAAAACATTTTGTTCAACCCAAAACTAATTTTGGGGGGTTTCTTCATTTTTTGGGGGGTCATTTTGGGGTGTTTTTCCATCTTTTTAATTAGCTAAATTTTTAAATGAAATGCCATTTTGAAATGAAAAATCAAAACATTTTATTTCTAAATGGCTGAAATGAACAGTGTCAACTTTTTTGAAATTTTTTCCTATTTTTGGGGAGTCAAAACTATTCACCAAATTTGTCCCGAATTCACAAATAGTGTCAATGAAAAATGCATTTTTTGGTGATTACACTATTCACTGAAAAAAATGGCCCAACTCTAGTTAGTACTGACCTGGACTGCATTCCCATCAATGACTGAAGGGCGAAAGGCTCCATAACTCATTACCAAGTCCCTGGGCCAAGTAATACGAATAACAATAATACCATTTTTTAAAGTATCGGTGACATTTGTATGGCTGCAGGTAGAAATTTGATTTTGTAAAAACCCACAGTCCAGGGGGTCTTTATTTTTAACGTTTACGGCGCACGTACTGGCTTGCAGGCATGCGCAGGGGCCTGTTTTTGTTGCTGTTAATGTCCAGGGGATGTTTGCCACTAGAGTTGAGCTTAACCACAATTTGGTCCTAAAGCTCTTATCTGACCCACCTCAGCAGTCCTACTGGATTTGTATGAGTAGGATCACCCGATTGGATCAGACCCATAGTCCATCCTATCCAGTCTCTCACAGTGGCCACCACCAGATGCCCAGAGGAAGGTGCAAGAACCTGACAGTGTGGAGTTGTGGGATAATCTTCCCCCTACACATAGTTCTCATCCTGGTCTCTAGTTAGAGATTAGCTAAGCCCCAAAGCACACAATGCAGCATGAGGTTTATTATCCCTTCCAAAATTATAGTTGTCATTAATTATAACAACTCTGGACATTCTTGATGTCCATATACACCTCTACCCCGATATAACACGAATTCGGATATAATGCGGTAAAGCAGTGCTCTGGGGGGGAGGGGAGGGCGGGGCTGCGCACTCCGGCGGATCAAAGCAAGTTCGATATAACGCGGTTTCACATATAACACAGTAAGATTTTTTGGCTCCCGAGGACAGCGTTGTATCGGGGTAGAGGTGTAAATGTTCAGTCCCTTTTTGAATCCTGTTAAGTTCTTGGCCTCAGTGACTTCTTGTGGCAGAAAGTTCCACAGGTTCAATCACATGTTGTGTGAAAACATATTTCTCATCATAGGTTTTGAATTTCCCACCGTTGAATTTAATTGAATGTTGCCTTGTGTTACGGGAGAACAGAAGTTCCCAATCTACCTTCTCTACATTCATTATTTTAAATGCTTTCTTTATGTCCCCTCGTTCTAAGATGATTGTGGTATTGTCCTCTATAATTTATCTGATGTGTAAAATCAGGAGTCTAGGGCCAGATTCTGCCACCCTTACTCACATAGAGTAGTACCTTGCTTCTCAACGAGTTGCACTGAGCTGAATGGAGCTACCCAAATAGTAAGGGGCTACTCACTATGAGTACGAGCGGCAGGATGTAGCCCTTAATTTGGGCCAGCCAGTCTTTTCTGGAGAAACATTGATCATGTCTAGTTGGTGCTCAGTGGATTTTGCAAATGTTTCTTACATTTGCACTAATAGAGTTGCCAAACATGCTGCACTGGTGCAGTCTGCAGCCATCAGTGTTGGTCTCCGACTGCCAGGAAACGTATTTCAGTTTCTGTGTTAAAAGGAGACAATTTAAGGTGCTTTCTTTTTAACCTGAAGCCAAGGCAGAAGTGGATGTGATGGAAGCAAGGGACTGCACATTTTATCAGCGCATTCTCAAATTTGGGTTTAATTTCTGCTTTGATTTATGATGTTCCCTTCTGCACACCTTTCCTCTAATTTTATCAGTAGCATTTAACCTATGAGAAGCAGTTTGGCAGCAGGGATAGCTCAGTGGTTTGAGCATTGATCCCCTAAACCCAGGGTTGTGAGTTCACGGCGGATCAAAGCAAGTTCGATATAACGCGGTTTCACAAGTACTTGGTCCTGCTAGTGAAGGCAGGGGGCTGGACTTGATGACCTTTCAGGGTCCCTTCCAGTTCTAGGAGATAGGTATATCTCCATATATTATTATAGTTTCTTTTTAGTAACTGACTAGTTCTACGTAATATTTTCCTAACCAAAATGTTTCTCTTAGTAAGTGATTTATCAACCTATCTAATCTATCTAACGATTTGTGTACAGCTCCCATCATCTTATTTGAGCACCCGGGCTCCTAAATCTGTTCCACCACTTTGGTACCTTCACAGCCCAAACACCGCTGTCCAAGTAAATTCAGTGTTAGAAGCTGGTTGCCCTACAGTGTCTGATCACAATAAGGAAGGAGTCTGGAAGATGTATTTTTGGGTGGATAGAGCAGGAGACTGGGTGGATAGAGCAGGAAACTGTTTTCTAAGCCGAGGCGATAAGTAAAAGTGCTGCATTGTGTCATAGCCTTCCTTCCTCAGTCTGGAATTTAAAAACACAGTAACAGTTTACTGACAGGTAGAACACAGGAGTGGGTAGCAAATGTTCTAAATCTTTGCTAAAAATAATTTCATGCATTGTTGTGTAGTCATGAAAATATTTTTCTAACTCCCCAACACAAAGTGGATCACATGACATCCAGTTTCTATTTCTCAAACTCTGGTGGAGTGAATATACTTACAGATTGGCTGGGTCAGCTCAAAGCTGACATTTGTGGGGCAAAGGTTTGTAACAGGGTCAGAATTTCTAGGCTCCTGCACACGAATTCAGGGCTCCTCTTTTAAGCCAGCCTAAGCTCAAGGTGTAAAGACTTTTTTACAACCCTGCATAAAGATGCATAATAAACACTGTTGATTCATGCTGGCAGACGGATATTGTTAGCGTCAACCAGAGTATAAGGGAAATGGAAGTGTTTCTCTAGAGCAGAGAGAACCATGGGCTGGGATAGAGGAGATGCAGCCGGGAAGCCCTAGAAAGTGGATAGATTGGAACCATGTACAGGGTGTAAATGACAGTAATCACCGGGGACCGAAAATGGACATACTAAGAGCAGGTTTCAGAGTGGTAGCCGTGTTGGTCTGTATCAGCAAAAACAACGAGGAGTCCTTGTGGCACCTTTTAGACTAACAAATTTATTTGGGCATAAGCTTTTGTGGGCTAAAACCCATTTCATCGGATGCATGGAGTGGAAAATACAGTAGGAAGTTATATATAGCAAAAACAACAAGGAGTCCGGTGGCACCTTAAAGACTAAGGGTCTGGCTACACTTGCAGATGTACAGCGCTGTGAGTTAAACCCGCCTTCGTACAGCTGAGTAGGGAAAGCGCTGCAGTCTGTCCACACTGCCAGCTGCCAGCGCACTGTCATGGCCACATTTGCGGCACTTGCAGCCAGGGCCATCCTTAGGATTTATTTCAGAGTAATAGCCGTGTTAGTCTGTATCCGCAAAAAGAATAGGAGTACTTGTGGCACCTTAGAGACTAACAAATTTGTTAGTCTCTAAGGTGCCACAAGTAGTCCTATTCTTTTTAGGATTTATGGTGCCCTAGGCGGGATTATTAAACTGGTGCCCCTGTGCCTGACTTGCTCGTAGCAACACAAACATAAGCTTACAGTATTGGAAAACTTGCCACATGCACGTTATTAAAACCAGTTTAACTTAATTAAGCACACTGTAATGCAGATGGACTAGCATTAAAGAAGTAGCACTATAGAAAAAATTCTGATTTGACAGAATGATGCAAATAATATAATTTTTTTAATTTGTCAACATTTTATTGGAAATTTATATGAAGAGGTATTGAAACAAGGATTTGTTTTTAATTAAAAGCAATCTTTCTGGCTTTTTTGGCTGCAAAATCAGTAATAATGTCATCGTATGACAAAGACAAAGTGATCTCTTGTTCGATTGCAAGAATAGGAAGACCAGTCAAGCGTTCCTGACTCATTGCAGAGCGGAGATAGTTTTTAATGAGCTTTAGTTTTGAGAAACTCCGTTCTCCTGATGCTACTGTTACAGGAATTGTCAGTAGAATATGAGTGGCAATGTACACATTAGGATATATGTCAACAAGTTTGCTGGTATGAATAAACTGTGCAATGTCCATCACCAATTTTGCATGTGGCAACATTGATGACAGTGTACTCAATTCTTCATACAGTTCAAGTCCATTTAAATCAAAACTATCACCGTGCTTCAGGAGGCTCTCTAGGTTCTTGCACTTTGTCATTAGTTGCTCTTGTTTTCCTATTTCGTTGAATTTAGTTATGTCATACAAAAATCCAAACTGTTCATGGTGTACTTGTAAGGTATTAAACCTTTCATCAATAGCAGATATTGCTTTATCCATCACAACATTAAAAAATTCAACCTCAAATTTCTTTTCTGGATCGTCTATGGGCTCATCTGCTCCTTCATATTCCGCTTGCCATTTTTTCCTTGAAACTCGTGTCACGTTCGGACACGGAAATTTTGGTTCTACACCAAGTGCCTGTGCAAGCTCTCTTGCTGTAACCTGTGCTTCTTTGAATCCATTTTCTCTGTATTTCACTAAAAAGTCTCGTGTGTTGTTTAGTAAGGTAAGTGTTGAATCAAGCTGCATCATCGGACTCTGCATTCTTTTGCTTACACTTGAGATTTTAACAAGAATGTCATACCAGATTACGACAGATGTTAGAAACTTGAAGCTGGATATTTCAGAGGCCAATGACTGTGCTTCACTTTTAGCTTTTGGATCATTGGCTTCTTCCGAAATAGCAACCAGTGCTTCGTAAACTTCCTCAGATTGATATCTCAACGTTTTTACACTTTCTACTCTGCTTTCCCAGCGTGTCTCAGATAGAGGCTTAACGGTAATACCATTGACATGTGCTTTGACTATTTGCCATCATTGAGTGGAAGCTGAAAAGAGCACGTAAATGCATTGCAGCAAACCAAAAAAAGATATAACTTCTACAGAAGACTTGGCCATATCACACAAAATCAAATTAAGGCTGTGGCATGCACACGGAACAAAAAAGGCTCGTGGATTTTCTCTCAGAAATCTAGCTTGCATGCCAGAAATGCATCCTCTCATATTGGCACCATTATCATAGCCTTGTCCTCTAATGTTCATTACGGACAATCCCATTCGTTTTAGTTCATCAAGGAGAGCTTGAAGAAGTCCAAAACCTGTAGTGTCTTCTACTTCTAAAAATGTGATAAACAATTCCTTAACTGTAATCTGTGCTGAATCACTAATGTCGACAAATCTCACTACTAACGACATCTGTTCTTGATGACTTATGTCCGTAGTGCAATCTAGAATTACGGCAAAATATTTTGCCAAAGTAACCAATGAAACAATTTTGTCTCTCACTTTATCACTCATTGGCATGATCAGTTCATTTTGAATTCTTGGTCCCAAATAGTGGTCATGTATTTCATTTTCAGTTACTCTTCGGAGATGTTCACTCATCACTGTGTCAAATTTTCCCAGCAGTTGTACAAGGCCCAAAAAATTGCCATTTTGGGGCTGGAATAATTTCTCAACACTTCCTCTAAAAGCAAGATTGTTTGTTGATAAATATTCAACAATAGATAATAGACGTTCAAGAACACGACGCCAATGCTACTTCTCTGACTCCAGCAATCTTTGATTTTGGGCATCAAGAGTTCTCTGATTTTTTAACCTTACACTCAGCTCACACCATTTGTGCATACTTTCAATGTGGTGTTGTGCCTTTTCATGTTGCGGTAATATGTGACTAAGATTTTTCCAATCATTAATACCTATGGTTGCCATCTTAAAATTGCAACTATTGAAAATCTTGCATGAGAAACAAAATACAGCATCCTTGCATTTAGAGTACACAAGCCATCGTCTGTTGACAATTTCACTGTTAGAAAGTCTTTTGTAGTAATTGTTTTCTGTGAATTTCCTACCTCTAATGTCTTTAGGATATTCAAAACCTTTTATTCTCACAGGGCCTTTCTCAAGTATAATGGCACGTAATTCGTTGTTTAAAGATTGCGGCCATGTGCCAATGTCATTTATATCCCATGCTAGTACAGTTTCAACTGTTGTAATTTCTTGTTTTTTGTCTGCATCTGTTTCAAATGATTGTTCTGTGTGTTGTTGCGTTTCTTGAGCTTCGTCTGCATAAACATTTTCTTTGGCAGTTACTTGATGATCTTGATCAACTTCGTTGTTTTCATGACGTACAAACTTAAGTATAGAACCCTTCTGTGCTTGTACAGCTAATCCTCTTTCATCTTTCCGTTTTCTTTTTTGTGACCCAGAAAGTTGTTTTCGATATGACATAACTTATAAGGGTGTTTTTTAAAGAAATAACTGTTTAAATTATTGTCAGATTATCGGAAATATTATTTAAAATAACTAATATAGGATACCCGGGAGTCTGTGACCTTGAGCTAGTGTGAAGACACCTCACAAGGCGCTCCGCCCTGACTGAGACACAGTAGAGTTGGAAACCCATGTCATTTTTACAAAGCCACTTTTTAGTTTTAAATGTATAGTAGGCATCAGTCTTAATGTTAGTTACAACTCTATATCAACCTTATACTGTAAATATATCAGTGACATTATCCAGTTTAATAAGCTGGGTTTCCAAGCAGTGGGAAAATATAACCCTAGTTTTACTCCTAGGTAAAGTACAAAGTGACCAAAATGAAGTCAGCACAGAATCATCTCTTCTAGATTAAGGTAGCACAGAAATGTTACAGAAGTCCTATTGAGCCTTATTTTTGTTTGGAAAGACATTAGCAATAGCAGCACATTTTGGGCACTGCCAGAAATACATGCTAAATCACTGCCTCTAAAGTTCCATAAAAAACTGACATTTTCACAGCTCTAGCATGATCTGCTGCACAGATTCTTCACAAGGAAGCGTCCCTGGCCTTTTTAACTCATATTAACCATGTATTTACTTTATGAAAGTTGGACAAAACATTGTGAAAACGTAAGACATTGGCTGCCCAACCTCTGGACTGGCAAAAGCTATACTGACTCACTGGGAAAAAAAGCAAGAAAATCTTAGTACAACATATGGTCACACTATACCAGGGGTCGGCAATCTTTCAGAAGTGGTGTGCCAAGTTCACTGTAATTTAAGGTTTCCTGTGCCAGTAATACATTTTAACGTTTGTAGAAGGACTCTCTCTATGTCTATATTATATAAACTATTGTTGTATTTAAAGTAAATAAGGTTTTTAAAATATTTAAGAAGCTTCATTTAAAATAAAATTAAAATGCAGATCTTATCAATTTAGTGTGATCCTTGCCTGGGATCCTTGTCTGGGGTTCCAGCCACCAGCCCTGCTCAGCCCACTGCTGGTCTGGGGTCCAGCCGCTGACCCTGCTCAGCCCGCTGCCGGTCTGGGGTTCCATTCACTCAGCCAGCAGTGGGCTGAGCGGGCCGGTGGTGGACTGAGCGGGGCCGGCAGGGGGCTGAGTGACTCAGTCCATTGCCGGTCTGGGGTTCCGGCTGCCGGCCCCTTGCCAGTACGGGTCCCAGCTGCCGGCCCCGCTCAGCCTCCTGCCAGCCTGGGTGAGCATTTTTTGTTTCTCTGATGAAAACTGGCCCACTCCCTGCCCCATACCAAACTTGTCACAAATAATTGTCAACAACTTAATTTTCTGTTTTGGGCTTAAGATATTGATTTTTTTTTTTAAATATTGAAATTGAATTCAGGATTGTTAACAAGCATTTTTGGCAAAGTTGTTAAATGACAATCTAAATGGCAACACAGTACTGCTTTCATGCTTGGCTCACCCCCCACCCCCCCCACCCCCAGCCTGCTGGTCCAACAGCTGCAGTAGAGCNGGGGGGGGGTAATAGGAGCCTATATAAGAAAAAGACCCAAAAATTGGGACTGTCCCTATTAAAGTGGGAGATCTGCTCACCCTACCCCAACCCCAACACATGCTCTCTGGCTATCCCCAGCCCAGCCGTGTGTGCGACCATTCCAATCCTGGCTGGCTGCCGAGGAAGTGAGTTATTTTCACTTTCATTCCTCAGCAGGCAGCCAGCCAGCCTCCCTCCCCCACCCCCACCCCTACCCCCCAGCACCTCACCCAACCCAGCCCTGCCGGAGGGGAGGGGGGAGAGAGAGCGGGGTGCTCCTTGGGGGGGGAGAAAGGAGGGGTGCTCCATGGGGCGGGGGGGGGAGAAGAGTGGACGTTATGGGGGACAACAAAGGATACTGGTGCCTGAGCCGCTGAGCCTGCCTCACCTCACGCCGGGGCAAAGTTCCTTCCCCCACCCCTCCCCACTCCCCTTCCCTTCCCAGAGACCCCAGCAGCCAATTCCCTCCCTCAGACTGTGCTGCATTCGGCTCTCTCTAGGACCCAGCAGCCCTGCTCTTACATGCTCCACTGCTTCCCGTCTGTCCGGGCTCCCGGCAGAGCGGTGCCCCCAGGCAGAGTGGTGCCCTAAGCGGCTGCCTATTCTGCCTATGGCTAAGGACGGCCCTGCTTGCAGCAGCATTGAGATNGCACCTCACCCAACCCAGCCCTGCCGGAGGGGAGGGGGGAGAGAGAGCGGGGTGCTCCTTGTGGGGGGAGAAAGGGGGGGTGCTCTTACATGCTCCACTGCTTCCCGTCTGTCCGGGCTCCCGACAGAGCGGTGCCCCCAGGCAGAGTGGTGCCCTAAGCGGCTGCCTATTTTGCCTATGGCTAAGGACGGCCCTGCTTGCAGCAGCATTGAGAGCGGTGCATTATGGGTAGCTATCCCACAGAGCACCTCTTCCCATTCTGGCACCGTGGGTTGTGGGAAGGGTGCGGGGGGTGCGGGGCATTCTGGGTCCTGTCCCAACGCCCTGTGAGGCATCGCTTCGCATCCCAGCAATCCCTGTGTTTCCGTCCACATTTGGTGCCATTTGGCACCATCTTTCAACGCCATCTTTCAACGGTTTCTGTGCAGCGCGATCTGTGTTCCGTTTCGGTCTGCGGGAAATTGAGCCCGAACTGCTGAGGAGTATGCTGACGAGTCTCGCCAGCACGTCACGTTTGGCAGTCGAGCTGTTCCTTAAGATCCAAAGTGACAGTGAGGAGTCCGACGATGATAGTGAGTCGCGTAATGCGTACGACACGAAATTGCTTGTGGCATTCACGGACATGCTCAGCACCGTGGAACGCCGCTTTTGGGCTCGGGAAACAAGCACTGAGTGGTGGGATCACATCGTCGTGCAAGTCTGGGATGACGAGCAGTGGCTGCAGAACTTTTGGATGAGAAAAGCCACTTTCATAGGACTGTGTGAGGAGCTCGCCCCCACCCTGCGGCGCAAGGACACGAGATTGAGAGCTGCCCTGCCGGTGGAGAAGCAGGTGGCTATTGCAATCTGGAAGCTGGCAACTCCAGACAGCTACCGACCGGTCACGAACCAGTTTGGAGTGGGAAAGTCGACCGTTGGAATCGTGTTGATGCAAGTTTGCAGGGCCATTAATCGCATCCTGCTCAGAAGAACCGTGACTCCGGGTAACGTGCAGGACATTGTGGATGGCTTTGCACAAATGGGTTTCCCTAACTGTGGAGAGGCGATAGATGGGACGCATATTCCTATTCTGGCACCACCCCACCTAGCATCCGAGTACGTTAATCGGAAGGGGTATTTCTCTATGGTTCTCCAGGCGCTTGTGGATCACCGTGGGCGTTTCATTGACATTAACACAGGCTGGCCCGGAAAGGTGCATGATGCACACATCTTTCGGAACACTAGCCTGTTCAGGAAGCTGCAGGCCGGGACTTTTTTCCCAGAGCGGAAGATCACAGTAGGGGAAGTCGAAATGCCCATTGTGATCCTTGGAGACCCCGCTTACCCGTTAATGCCGTGGCTCATGAAACCCTACACAGGGTGCCTTGACAGTAGCAAGGAACGGTTCAACTACAGGCTGAGCCGGTGCCGAATGACTGTGGAGTGTGCTTTTGGCCGTTTAAAGGGCCGCTGGCGATCTCTGTATGGGAAGCTGGACTTGGCAGAAAACAGCATCCCCGCGGTTATATCCGCGTGCTGTACCCTCCATAATATTTGTGAAGGGAGGGGTGAAATATTCAGGCAGGCATGGACCTCCGATGTTCAACACCTGGAGGCTGAATTTGCACAGCCAGAGAGCAGGGCTATTAGAGGGGCCCAGCATGGGGCTGCAAGGATTAGGGATGCCTTGAGGGAGCAATTTGAGGCTGAAAACCAGCAGTAATGTCTGGTGCCCTGTGGTTACAATGTTAGTAGGAATATGTGTTTACTAAGCTGATTTGCAGTGCCTGTTTCCTGGGCTAAGGTATCTTTTACTTTATGCAATAATAAAGAATGTTTTCAAAACCAAAATATCCATTTATTGAAAAGAAAATTCATTTATTGAAAGAAACACAACTGTTTGGGAATCAGAAAGGGCAAGGGGGTGGGGTGGGGAACGGTACAATCACAGATTTGCGTATGTCCTGTCTGGAGTGCTGTGCAATGAGTGCTGCACTTCAGGATGGCTATACTGCATGGTGATGGGGGTTGAGTGCAGAGGGTAAGGGTCGTAGTTCTCAGGGCTGGTTGGTGAAGATACAGGTGTTGGAGGCAGCTGGTGACGGTAAGAACCCGGATGTTGGGGAAAGTGGGTTGGAGGTGACATGGGGGCACAAGGGAAAGAGTTTTGGGACAAGGGCTGCGGGGGGGGGCGGGCGTGGTAGTGCTCCGCCTGCATGGCTACGAGCGCCTGGATAGAGTCCGCTTGGCGCTCCATGATGCTAATCAGCCGATCTGTGCTTTGCTTCCGGTGCGCTACGTTTTCCTTGCGGGTCCTGCTTTCGCTCTCCCTCCACTCCTGCACTTTTTGATTCTCTGTAAGAGATTGTTGCATCACTTCATGCAGCATGTCTTCTTTGCTTTTCCGCGGTCTCTTCCGGAGTTTTTGCAGTCTCTCAGCCGGTGATAACACGGACCGCTGAGATCTCAAAGTTGCATCTGTAAAGGCAAAATGCAACACTTAACAGAGGCAGCATTGTTTATACCAGACAGAGTAATGATTCCCCCGTACTTAAGGAGGGCACACACAGTCTACACAATAGCATAATTTTCCCATCCCAAAGAGAGCGGACATAACCCACGGGAGCCCCAAAATGGTGAGTAAGGGGGACTGATTGTTTCTGGGCTGTACTGTCCTCTGGGTTTCTGTGCCTTGGGGAGAGCCAACAGCTGCAGGGGGCACCTACACTGAACACTGTCCCAACATTTTCCACAGGACTCCATCCTGGAAGATATCTCACTGCTGAGGGTGACCTGGGAAGCAAGGGAGGGACTTCTACTGCAATGCGGCTTCCGCCCTGGCCCATATGCAGCTTTCCTGTGTGCAGCAATGGTCCCCCCGCCCCTCGCAGCACAGTGGCGCGGACACGTTAGCCTGACTGGGACAAGGACCACGGTGGCTCTCCCAAGAAACCTGCGCAAGCGCATTGCCCATGTTCTGGATGAGACTTTCGAAGAGATTACCGAGGCCGATTACCGCGATGTGATAGACCACATCAATGCGCTATTCCGCATCTAGGCATGCATGCAGCCCTAACCCTCCTCTCCCGAAAAATTTCCTTCCCGAAAAAAAAAGCCGCTTACTGGGAACCTGCTCTTCTGTTTGTCCTCCACCAAGTACCGGCCTCTGCGACTGGCTACCTTCCTCCTGGCTCGAGATGAGCTCCTGGCTGCATGCCTCCAGGGATTCCGGGGTGTCTCCCCCCGCCCCAGCACCCTCACTCCCGCTTTCCTCCTCCTCCTCCATCTCCTCCTCCCCCCGCTCTGAAGTGTCCATGGTGGTGCTCGGCATGGAGGTGGGGTCACCCCCAAGTATCGCATCCAGCTCTTTGTAGAATCGGCAGGTCGCGCTTGGGAGCACCCAAGCGGCCGTTTGCCTTGCGGGCTTTGCGGTAGGCATTCCGCAGCTCCTTCACCTTAATCCTGCACTGCAGAGCATCCCGGTCATGGCCCCTTTCCATCATGGCCCTTGATATCTGCCCGTAGGTATCGTAATTCCTACGGCTGGAGCGCAGCTGGGACTGGACAGCTTCCTCCCCCCAAACACTGATGAGGTCCAGCAACTCGCCATTGCTCCATGCTGGGGCTCGCCTGGTGCGTGGAGGCATGGTCACCTGGAAAGATTCGCTGATAGTACTCCACACCTGGCTGGCTGAGCAAACAGGAAGGGGATTTTTCAAATTCCCGGGGAATATAAAGGGTGGGTCTGACGGTTGGTCACCTGAGGCCAGGGCAATAGAGTTCGAACTGATGACCAGAGTGGCTAGAACAGGCATTGTGGGATACTGCCGAATACTTCTGGAGGCCAATCAGGGCGCATTGGGCGGCCACACTGGCGCCGCAGCGCAGCAGCGCAATAGTCTTTATTCCTCTCGGGGAGGTGGAGTACAAGCAGCGCTGTATCCGCGGAGATACAGCGCTGTACGTGCCTTGCCAGTGTGGACGGGGAGTGAGGTACAGCGCTGTGGGTGGCTTTATTGTGCTGTAACTCGCAAGTGTAGCCAAGGCCTAACAGATTTATTTGGGCATAAGCTTTCGTGGGTAAAAAACCTCACTTCTTCAGATGAATGGAGTGAAAGTTACAGATAGAGGCATTATATAATGACACATGAAGAGAAGGGAGTTACCTCACAAGTGGAGAACCAGTGCTGACAGGGCCAATTCCATCAGGGTGGATGTGGTCCACTCCCAATAATTGATGAGGAGGTGTCAATTTCAGGAGAGGCAAAACTGCTTTTGTAATGAGCCAGCCACTCCCAGTCCCTGTTCAAGCCCAAATTAATGATAAGAACATAAGAACATAAGAAAAGCCGTACCGGGTCAGACCAAAGGTCCATCTAGCCCAGTATCTGTCTACCGACAGTGGCCAATGCCAGGTGCCCCAGAGGGAGTGAACCTAACAGGCAATGATCAAAATTGATCAAAATTTAATGGTGTTAAATTTGCAAATGAATTTTAGTTCTGCTGTTTCTCTTTGAAGTCTGTTTCTGAAGTTTTTTTGTTCAAGAATAGTTACTTTTAAATCTGTTATAGAATGTCCAGGGAGGTTGAAGTGTTCTCCTACTGGCTTACAAAAAGCCTTCACGTGTCATTATATAACGCCTGCATCTGTAACTTTCACTCCATGCATCTGAAGAAGTGGGTTTTTTACCCACGAAAGCTTATGCCCAAATAAATCTGTTAGTCTTTAAGGTGCCACCGGACTCCTTGTTGTTTTTGTGGCTACAGACTAACACGGCTACCCCCTGATACTTGATATATAGAGAGAGCAGTACATTAAAAGATGGGAGTTGCCTTAATGTCGCCCCAGCGACTGGGAGGTGTGAGCCCCAGCTTGGGTAGAAATACACGTCCTAGCTTTGCTCAAGCTAGTGCATAAAAATAGCTGGGTGGCCGTGGTGGTGTGGGCGGCAGCTCGGGCTAGCCTCCCGAGGACGTACCCAGAGATTTGGATGGCATTGTACTTGGGTGGCACGCCCAAGCCACCACCCAACCCGCCAGGGCTACACTGCTACTTTTAGGTGCTAGCTCAAGCAGAGCTAGCACATGTGTCTGCTCAAGCTGAGAATCCCACTCCCAGCTGCTGTGTAGACGTACCCAAGGAGTAACTCCTCTCACTGGTAGCTGGAGTAGACGCCTATCTCCTGTGGACCAGCCACTAGGACGGGACCCGTAACACTCAATGAACCACGGGTTACGTGTGGATGCTCTCTTTGTAGCATCTGCTTACGGATACGTTTGAAGTGATCAAACCCAAGGAGCACCAGGTTCTCATCTCAGTTACACTGATATAAATCTGGGGAGATGCTGACGCCTTGCGTGTCAGTGGAGTCACTCCAGATTAACACTAGCGTAACTGATAGTAGGATCTCTCCCTTTGGGTGCAGAATTAACTGGACATCCTAAGCTCATTGTGAGCAAACGTAAACTTGTCTGAAAGCCCTGTGGGTTGTAGCTTGAAATGGTATCACTCTGAACCAGTTAAACCTGACCCCTGTAGGCGCTGGCTTCAAAAACTGACGGAGATGGAAGAAATCAATGCTTACCTGACTTTCAGTGAGCATCTCCTGAGGTGGCTGCCAGCCATAGAGCTGAGCTCAGGTTCATAGAATCATAGAATCATAGAATATCAGGGTTGGAAGGGAGCTCAGGAGGTCATCTAGTCCCACCCCCTGCTCAAAGCAGGACCAAACCCAACTAAATCAGCCCAGCCAGGGCTTTGTCAAGCCTGACCTTAAAAACCTCTAAGGAAGGAGATTCCACTACCTCCCTAGGTAACCCATTCCAGTGCTTCACCACCCTCCTAGTGAAAAAGTTTTTCCTAATGTCCAACCTAAACCTCCCCCTCTGCAACTTGAGACCATTACTCCTTGTTCTGTCATCTTCTATCACTGAGAACAGTCTAGATCCATCCTCTTTGGAACCCCCTTTCAGGTAGTTGAAAGCAGCTATCAAATCGCCCCTCATTCTTCTCTTCTGCAGACTAAACAATCCCAGTTCCCTCAGCCTCTCCTCGTAAGTCATGTGCTCCAGCCCCCTAATCATTTTTGTTGCCCTCCGCTGGACTCCCTCCAATTTATCCACATCCTTCTTGTAGTGTGGGGCCCAAAACTGGACACAGTACTCCAGGTGAGGCCTCACCAGTGCTGAGTAGAGGGGAATGATCACATCCCTCGATCTGCTGGAAATGCCCCTACTTATACAACCCACAGGCGTGTACATGTGGGGTATTCGGTTCATCTTCACCTGCAGTCTCCATTAACCCTCCTGGACGAGGGGGAATCAAATCTGACATACGAATGAAAATAACCACTATGAATCCAGCTGGCCAACCGTAGAGTCTCGCTGCAGGATGGGGGGGCCTCATCCAAAGTTCATTGAAGACAGTTAAAAGACTGCCATTGGCTTTCATGGATGTTGACTCAGGCCCGGTGTATCCTATAGTCAGGTCAGATAGCTCACTAACCACTATGTGGAATACTACCCAGGGTCAGAGGAACTGTATGATTTGATGCAATGACGTGCTGGTCGTTGTCCTCAGGTGCGTATTTTGGGTCAGTCCTTACTTAGTCAAACTCCCGTTAACGGCAGTGGGAGTTTTGCTGGAGGCAGGATTGTGGGATTTGGCCCGTTAGTAGTCATCTAGTTCCACAGACACTGCTTTTATACTGGGGATTTCAGTGATTTTCAATTAGTTCTTTTCAGATCTTCCTCACCTGTGCCCGGGGCTGGATGGTGAATCAGGAGCTAGCTCCTTGGCAGCCTCCTGCCTCCCTTTCGCCGAAAGAAAAAGCTCCTTAAAAACAAACTCAGCAAAATTAAAGGAGGGAAAAAACCAGAAACAAAAACTTTGGGGCTAACCGAGGTTGTGCGTACCATGCCCATTCTCTCTTGCACATGCTCACTGCGGCAGTCCACCCCCGGCCTCTCTTTCATATTGCCTGTCTGGGGCTAGGAGGCGGCTTTGCCACAAGCCCTGTATAAGGGGCCACGTGTGATGATTAGCCTGCTTCCTCTCTCCCACGTGGTCCAAGGGGGAAGTCATCTGCACCAACACTTTACCATACTGCTGGCACATCTGTGCTGGTTGTGGGAGAGGGGGTGGAGTCAAGGCTCCGACAACTTCCCAGCCCTGCTTGCCCAATTTGCTGGGGGTGGAGTAGCAGCTTTGTGGAGGCTGTTGTCTCACTCCAGCGATATATGCCGCCGGTGCTGGGGAGCGAGGAGGCATCTTATGTCTTTGTCTGCGCTGCATGGAAGCATAACATGGGTTCCATCATGCTGCTAGCCTGTAAGTTCCTCAAGACAGGAAACTTGTGCTCCTACCTGTTTGCAAGGTGCCTCACTCCCTTCTGGGGCAATACAAATATTAAATAGTAATGGGGGAGCATTCAGACTCGCAACCACTTACTGCCAGGCTGAATCTGTTTCATTGTTCCAGGATCAGCTGACACGGCACAACAAAGATGCCATGCATCCATAGCAGGGCCGGCGCAACCCATTAGGCAACCTAGGCGGTCGCCATGGGTGCTGCTATTTGGGGGGCGCCGGCGCCCCGGCCATCCGTGGAATTTTGGGGGCGGGACCTTCCGCCGACGCTGTCGGGGGCGGCATTTCGGGGGCGGGACCTTCCACCGCCTAGGGCGCTGGAAAAACTGGCGGTGCTCCTGATCCATAGTATACCACAAGGGGGCGCGTTGTTCTGAACAAAGCCTCAATTTTTGTTTGAAAGCAGCATCTCTTGGCCACACAAACGCTGTCGAATAAGAGCCTCATTTTAATTTGTTCAGTGCTGGCCACAAACAGGCTTTCACCTTGTTACACTTTATGTCTTGACACTGCAAGCTTGGTTGCGGTGTTGTGGGAGCCGCGTTGGTCCCAGGAGACAAAGTAGGTGAGGTCACATCTTTTGGTGGGAGGGGCAAGCTTTTGAGCGACACAGAGCACTGCATCAGGTGTGGAGAAGGTAAATACAAAGTAGGTCAGGTTGTTAAGCCTAAGGGGGTCACACATGCGGTAGGAGACCACTTAAAATGAAGTGGGTAATTAACACCTCTGCAGAGGTTATCAGGCAGCAGAGTGTGTTACTGAGGGCAAGTCTACACTTAAAATGCTGCATCGGCGCACTGTAGCACTTTAATGAAGACACTCTAAGCCAACAGGAGAGAGCTTCTCCCGTCGGCATAGTTAATCCACCAGACAATGAAAGGGTTAAATAATTACAGAGGGGGAGAGAAATGAAGAAGTAGAGGCAAAGGACATAAATTTGGTTTTAGCTGAGATCTGCCATAAAATAGGGAGTTGAGGTGGTGTAGAGATACAAGGAGGCTGTTCCAACTGGTAGGAGTTGCAGAGGAGAAGGCTCTTTCACCAACAGTGACTGCGTAAAGGTAAAAAAAAAAAACACGCTAGATGGGCAGAGAGAAGAGGCGGGGAAGCAGAGAGAGGAACATTCTGTGAGGAAGCAGAAGCAAGAGGCTTGTAAATACAAGAACAAATGGATCCTCAAGTGAGATATTGTTAAAAATTAAATTACTAATCACTGGGAGCTTTTACTAGAATCAAAGATGGTTCGTAGCACCCACAGAGACGTAGCACCGACACCAGGAGGGATAGGAGTTGATGCAGGGGTTAATTTCCTTCAAGAGTCGTAAAAACAGACAAGTGCTGTGCTATGTAGATGAAATTCACCCCTGTGCAGAGGGTTATGGCATCGCTGGCGTCCTACTCGAACCCTTAGGACATAACTGATGCACAGATCTTCTGCTGGCTCCCTGAGCACAGGTGAATTTCCTCACAGGTAGGTGAGGAAATGTCATAGCCTGGGATTCGGATTTTGTGTTTCCTGTAGCTGGTCAGGAAATGCTTCTCCTTTTCTCCTGCCTACAATTTTGATTGGGGGGGGAGGGGGGAGGGGGGGAGGAATTGTCAAAAGTTTGTTTGAAAATTTTCCTGGTTGTGGATTTTATTTTTAATGGAAAATGCTGGGTTTACAACTGTTGGGTTTTTTTGGTTGGTGAAAACAAAACAATGTTTTGCTTGCTTTTTTTTCTCCCAAAATCGCTGAAAATTTTTAAACAGAAATGGAGTCTTTAAAAAATTTCTGATTGATCAAAAAGCCATTTCCTCACCAGTATAAGTTTTGATGGGAAATTTTCCACTAGCTCTTGTGTTTGCCTTCAGGGGCCAATGAAGAGGAGAAGCAGAGGTGTAGCTACCAGTGCTTGGTACACATTGCAATCTGGGTGAATCCTAAAAACCCCTTACATAATTGATAGATGTACAGTAGAAGGGGTGTGCTAAACAAGGGCTTTAATGTATACATTGTGGTGCAATATAGAGCAAATGGTGCAACACAATCCCGAGATGAGTGGCGGTTGTAGAAAACATTGGACTCTTTACATTTGACGCTCACCTAGCTGGTTCTCATACAGGTAAGCTCGCTGACAACAAAGCTTGTGTGCTGAGATGGGAAACCAAAAGTTTATTGTGACATCCAGTAAACCTGCACATTCCTCTCACTCTTTACATATGAATTTTCATCATAAGAATAATTGCATGTAAGAGTCAGGAATCTCTCCTTGGT
Source organism: Platysternon megacephalum (assembly GCA_003942145.1). Lineage (NCBI taxonomy): Eukaryota > Metazoa > Chordata > Testudines > Platysternidae > Platysternon > Platysternon megacephalum. The sequence goes on from QXTE01000147.1 coordinate 750,986, forward strand.
GTTTCCAGAGCATAGGTGAAGCAATATAGATTTAAGAGGCACTGAGGTCAGGCCAGATTTTAAAAAGGGCTCAGCACCCACATCTGGAGCCAGATTTTTAAAAAGCCCAGCTATTTACACACTTAAATTAAGTGGTCAGATTTTCAGCCTCCCAGCAGTGACTTTTGTTTCAGTAGGCCAGATCCGAGTAGGAGTTTTCCCATTGACTTCAATGGGCAATGGATCAAGCCCAACGGGAGCTGTTGGATGCTGAGTTCTGGCAAATCTGGCCCCATATGTCTATGGCACGGGGTTTTCAGAATGCAAAATATACAGCCGGGGAAGGACCATCCAATGAGATGTCTGCTAAGAAAGGGGGTCGGCTTAGTTTCCACAAGCCACCCATTTTCCCGTTGTTTTAATTTCTGCCTCCTGTTTCTTTTTGAACCCTAGAAATGAATTCAGACCTTGGGTAGACGTCAACAGAGTCAAGCTTATAAAAGCTAAGTCCCAGTACAAGCCCCCGGATCAGAAAGTGAGCCACGAAACCAGTTACAGTTCTCAATTCAAGGGGGAGCCCAACAAGCCTGTACAAGCCGATAACAAATTCATCGATCGCAGGAGGATACGCAGCCTGTACAGCGAGCCCTTACAAGAATCTTCAAAGGTGAGAAATACAGTGTAAGGGGACAAGGGCCAGCAGGTGCCTGCAGCAGCGCATGGCTATGAAGACTTCACAGCACCACTTAGTTTCATTCCACTTCCCATGGCTTATTCATTTCTGGCCGGGGACCCTATTAGGAATCATTCTCTGACACCCCAGTAAGAAGCGTGGGGCCGAATCCTAAGCTGGTGTAGATCAATATAACTGCACTGAAGTCAGTGGTGGGATGCTGGATTACAACAGGTGCAAGATCTGGCCCCAGGACAATCTCTTTGCATTCGCATTTCCCTGATCTCTGATGTAGACTATTATTACTTGGTAAACACAAAGCTACAAATGCGTTACCTTCTTTTATTTCACCCCAGTAACATGCTAAGGGCCAGCTCCTCAGTTGCTGTAAATGGAGGTAGCTCCATTGACTTCAGTGGAGTTACACTGATTTACAGCAGCCAAGGATGGGTTTTTAAATGGATCCAATCTGTACAATTTTGGGTCTGGATTTTTTCTTTCATCCCAGAGTTTGGGGTTGTGCAGTTCTTCGAGGTATTGTTTGGTTCCTATATAAAGAGAGAGGTGGTCAGATGGGAAATTCTGCTTCCAGTGGGATTCTGAACCCCCCTCCCAAGTTTGGGAGTGAGAACGGGCTGGATCCAGGGTTTTGCTTCACACCTTCCCCTGATATCATTCCAAGTACACGCTTGGTGCTGCTGTTTCTTTTGGCAGCAGATGAACCCCAGGCATCCCAATGTGTTTTTCCTCCATTGTAACAACTTGAGAAAGGAGCAGAATAAGGAGCACGCCCTCCCCCCCACTCCCAGTCTGCAGCCCCCCAAACAACAGTTACAGTATGGAACTTGTAGAGCGCCCAACAGAGGATCCTGAGACTCTTCCCCTCCCCTTTGTTCTGGGCCATCATTTCCCTTGTCTGATCCCAAAGAAAGGCAATGCCTAATGAGATTGCAAAGCCACTCCCCAAATCAGCCAGTCAAGGGGGTGACAAAATGTGCCCCTGCCTCCAGTGACTCACCAGATGTCCCTGCATCCCTCCGTGTTTTCCTCAAAAACTGGGGAGTCCAACATATAACATCAAAATACCTCTTTTGCTAGGCCAACCCTAGCAGCCATTGTTCACAAGATTGCTGAACATTGACAGCTGTTTTCCTCAGTGGTGTCCCGACAGCCACATGCATTACAGAGACATTAGAATGAGAACTTGGACGGCATCCTTAGCCAAATACAATAAGGCCCTGAATGACGTCTCCTAGTGAGTAGAACTCCTTAGAGAGCTCAGAGTCAGGCCACATAATCAGCTGGCGTTAATCAGTGTAGCTCCATTGACTTCAGTGCCATTACATCAATATACCTTGTGCAGGAGGGTCTGGCCCTTTGTACTTATATAGCATGGGGGGAGGGGGGAGGGGGGGGGCTTGTCTACACAGAGACTTAGGGCTTGTCTACATTACCCACTGGATTGATGGGCAGTGATCAATCCAGCGGGGGTCGATTTATCGCGTCTAGTCTAGACGTGATAAATCGACCGCCGAGTGCTCTCCCGTCGACTCCGGTACTCCACCAGGGCGAGGGGCGCAGGCGGAGTCGACGGGAGAGTGTCGGCCGTCGACTTACCGCAGTGAAGACACCACGGTAAGTAGATCTAAGTACGTCGACTTCAGCTAAGTTATTCACGTGGCTGAAGTTGCGTAACTTAGATCGATTTCCCCCTCCCCTCCACCCCCAGTGTAGACCAGGCCTTAGTGCGCAGCAAGCTGGGGTATAAATCAAAGTCTCCGTGTAGACAAGCTCTTAAATGCGGAACATAAATAAACACATATTGCCGTCTCGTTGATGATGTCTCTCTCTAAATCCTGTTCTTCTACCTTTTCCTGTGTGTTTCTGTGTTGGCGGTTTGTATGTTACATCCATCCAGGCGGAGAAGCGTAGTGTTCAGCCTTCCAAACCAAAAAAGACAACGACGAGCCATAAACCACTGAAAAAGGCCAAAGACAAGCAGATCGCATCTGGCCGGGCTGCCAAGAAAAAGAGTGCCGAGAGCCCCAGCGGGACAAAGCCAGAGGACAAGGAGAAAAGTAAAGAGATGAACAATAAATTGGCTGAGGCTAAAGAGTAAATTTCACTGCACTTTTCTCTCTTTCTTTTTTTTTCTTTTATTAAATAAAGGCCACAAAATTAATTAGAGGCTTCTAATCTGCTTTTGTTCTGATTGTATTAGAAGCTTTTATGTTTGATTTCCAAGGAGGATTAGGAATACTCATTTCAAAGGTCAGGTTTTTGGCTTTGCCTGCACGACACAGATCTACACAGAATGATGGGGGGAGGATGAGGAGGGTGGAATGCCCAGAGGATTGTAGGATTACAAAGGTTTTCAATTAATTGTGCGCTGCGAATGTATTAAAAGGCTTGTCTCTTTCCTTGGGCCTGATCCTCCAGTGCTTTGATGGCATAAAGCTGCCATTTGTTCCACTGGTGCAGGGAATGGACTCAGTTCTGTTCCTAAGAGCTGATCCCATGAGGCTGAGTGTCCTTTAGGGGTGCTGAGCTCTGTCTTCTCCCATTGGGATCAACAGTATAGGAGAGGTGCTCAATATCTTGCAGGAACAGGCCCTGTCAACCTGGCATAACTCAGTGGAGTCACTCCAGACTCACACTACTGTGACCGGGAGCAGAATTGTCCTCAGAGACATCAATGGGTGTTTGGCCCAAGGAAGTGATGAAGGCTCAGATCCCTTGTAAGGAAAGATTTTGGGCTAGATCTTCAGCTGGCATAGATGGGCCAGGCCCATTTACACCAGCTCAGGATCTGGCCCTGTGTTGCAGCAGAATGGAAAGTGAAGTAAGGCGCAGAGAGAGTCCAGCTGGTTGCAAAGATTTCCTGAATGGGCTTCAGGTCAGACTCTGCAGGTTGTTCCTCCCTGTCGTTTTTCCAGGATCTGCATCTTTTGTATCGTTTCCGATTTGTTTTGGATCTTGGTCTGATTCCTTTGTTTTTCAGATACAGATGGATATTGTGTGCAACAGGTGTAGGAGGAGGTTTCAGGAATGGATTCAATTTGCAGACATGGCTTTTTTATAGGTAGCATGGAGCAAGTCACCATTGTTAGCTCTGATTGCATTTTCATACACACTGCTAGGAAATTGTCACAAGCACAATAGTTTTAAATATACTTGCACGTTAAGTCATGGTTGCTCATAACTGTGCGAAATGGAGCCATGACCCAGTTATTGGGAGCCCTAACCTCCAACTTGGCCAAATCCTTAAGTTCTCAACTAAGTGCTTATTGTGTCCTTACTCTGGTAAATTCCCACCAATGTCAGTGTGACTCAGTAAACACAGAAGGCCTGTTTCCCAGCTGGCGTCAATTGCATTGCTCTGTTGAACTCGATGGAACTATATCGATTTACACCAGCTGCGGGTCTGGCCCACAGTGCTGATCTCAGCATTTGGCTCACAGATTCAGCAGGAGCTAAGAGAGCTAAGTACCTTGTAGGATTGGTTTCTGCTTGACAAAACTGAGACATTGAACCAACTGGGTAATAAACCCCCAGAGCAGCTGTAGGAATCACGCCTATTTGGCCTTGGTTAATCCTTTTTGCCATAGCTCAATCCAAGTTGCAAATTTCACTGGGCAAAAGCAACTGGGGGAGATGTAGGGTGAGAGCTCCAGAACCATATTGTTGTAGTGGTATTGGAAAAAGGAATATCTTGCTTCTAGAATATATTAGATTTCAATTAAATACTTGCAAGGGTTTTTGTTTTTTTTCTGGAGGTGGCGATTTCAGTTTTCAGAATCTAAATGTTTGTCATTTGGTATGTCTGAAAAATTAAAAGGGATGCCACAATGGAAGGGTAAGAGAAGGTTTCTAAAGATTAAGGAATAGCAAACTTTGTTGGCCTGAGTAATGAATACATGCAAAGTTTAGTGTGTTGTGTAATGTGTCCTGTTTGCCTTGTGCTAACAGCCTAAAGCTTTTGAGTATAAATAAGTGTAATGTTCTGAATTCAGTGGTGTATTTCCAAGTTTAGCTGTGTTAGAACTGTGTAGTATGAACTAACCAGGATGTTTATGTGGAAAAAAATATATATATATACATATACCTCCAATATTTAGGAGGAAACCAGGGAAATCCTCCAGGAAGTAAAACTGTGGAACTGTTTGCGAATGTAATGCATTTTTGACATGCATGCTTCATAGAGAACCTCACTGAACTGTCTATAATGGTCATCACTATTCCGAGTGCTCAGAAATTGAATGGATGTTGCGCAACTGCAAACCTCAGTTCATTCTGTAAGTGCAGAGTAGCTCAGCAAAGCGTTTCATTGAACTCACAAAGATAACGCAGCTCGCTGTTCCTTGCATGAAAACGGATGTTTGTTAACTTTTCGCAGAGAGCTGAGCCTCAAAGATTCTCTGATTCTTGACCTGTTGACGGATGCCTCCATTCACCTTTACATTTCTCCGGCCGTGTCTACACTGACAAGCTTCCAGTGGCACAGCTGTACCCATACAGCTGTGGTGCTGTCACAGCGCTCGTGTAGCCGCATGATGCCAATAGGAAAGCGCTCTCCTGTCAACACAATAAAACCAGCTCCACGAGCGGCAGTAGCTATGTCGGCGGGAGAGTGTCTCCTGCGGACATAGCGCTGTGCACATGAGCACTTATGCCGGTAAAACTTATGTCACTCCAGGAGGTGTTTTTTTCACACCCCTGAGCGACAAAAGTTTGCCGACGTAAGTGCTAGTGTAGACATGGCCTCCATACCATCCCTTCTTATCTCAGGTAGAGGATAGCAACAGTTACGATGATGAAGCGTCAGAGCAGTTGAAGCGTGAAAGTAGTTTACAATAGCCAGGAACGCTGGCTCCTTCACACATGAGAGAGATTGTATCCATTCATTGCAGAGGATCATACATTTTTGCCCATTAGCATCCATATTAATGCTTCACTAAGTGCCAAGTCCACTGGAAGTCAATGGGACTAAAATGGGGCCCTAAGAGATCTAGCAGTAAGTCCCTTGGATAGGCCCAATTTTGTCTCTAGATGTGCACACCATTGAGGGCCCCAGGCATGCATTGAAGTGCATAGATTGGCCCGGGGATTAGTATTAGGAGATATAATAAAATCAGGTCTTAAGGTCAAATTCTTCATTGAGTTGCACTCCATGCTAGCCCGCTGACGTCAGCTGGGTTACATGCGGTGTATCTCAGCACAGAATTTGGTCCTAAGGGCCTCATCTTGCCTTAGTTTGTGATGGAACTCCTACCAATGTCAGCTGTGTGCATGGATTCAGGACAGTGTATAGCCCTCTGCCTGCTTTCTCGTTGCTCAGACTTAATACCCACGTAGTGAATTTAACATTGATCAGAAAGGAGATGAAATCTTTGCTGATTCAAGTCCACTTTGGATGCTAAGCTTGTTGCTTTAATTTGGCAAGAATTTATTCTCTGATTTTGGGTTTCCAACGGCCACAAAAGCAGTTATACTTCATTACCAACTTACCATATGTTTTGCTCTCCTGGTTAAAAAGTGTTTGCTTTATCCTTGTGAGAATGCCTATGGCTTTGACTGCCTTCTTTCTTATTTTCACTGTCTTCTTATTGTGCTGTCACTCCCTTTTGCAAGATGGTGCTAAATGCCAATGGGCTTCTTTTTCTGACTGCTTTGCAAAACCCATCATCCGCTTCCTCATCTGCAATGTTTCTGTTGTAAATACATGACTCCCATGTACTCTTGCCTTTTGGAGGCAGATAGGAAGTGTCTAATTACTATTTTGTGGCCTGGCTTTGGTTGCATATCACAAATTGTCTCTGTAATGTGTTGAGCACACCACCTCTTGGTGCTACTTCATTCTTGCTGTTAGTATGAGAATGACAAAACAAACAGATTAATGTATAGCCAATTGATTGTGACGTGCTTGTGATCTTTGCTTGCTCAAAGGGTTTTTTTTCCAATGATAAATAAATGCTGAAGACGAATACCATCTTCTTGATCTTGTTTTCTCGCTAAGAAGCACAACTGAGTAAGTGAAGGAAGCACCCTTTCCAATGTTTTACATTGGGAGAGCCATGCTGAGTTTCATGTTGCAGAGATAACAGTGAGAGGCTGCACTCTGGCTCTCTTCAGATGGCTGCCACAGTCACATAGGCATGAACTGAGAGCTAAACATTGGCAGAGATGAAGATGGACAGTGAAGGCATGTGAATGGAGCAGGTAGTTTGGGTTTTATTTCTAATCGGTGCCGTGTTGAACAGAGGTCTCCTGCTCCGTGCCCCTGCGCGCAAGAGGCTACTGGGCAAGATTCTCTGTTCCTTGCTGCTGTTCGAATCACAGTCAGCCAGGCCGCAGAAACATGGCCCAATGCGGAGGGGGAGAGGAGCTCCTGCCAAGAGTATAGCACTTGTACCTGGCATTCCAATAAAGCCACTTAAAGCCCATTGAAGTCAATTGGGAGTCTTTCCATTGCCATCAATGGATTTTGGATCAGGCCCTGAGCGCAGAAACTTACTCTCTGGGTCTTCTGACATGATCATATAATATGAAAGCTACTCGGCGGTGAACTAGCAATGGCACATCCTCAACCACAAGCCTGGAAACTTAGAATCCTACTCTCAACACCAGCGCTTGCATCATATCTTGCCAACAATCATGTCCATGTGTTGGGAAGGGTTGGTGCCCATCACAAGCTGGTCCATATGCATAGATGTCCAGCAACAGGGGGCTTACACAGGCAGTCTATATGAAGCCAAACAATTTTTTGACCAGGGTCCATAAAATCCTGGCTGGGGAAATAGTGCATTTGTTTTGCCTGACTTTTTTTCAGTGGTAATTAATCTACAAAGGGTTAAAAATCCATGTTGGAACATGTACTATATTGGATACATGAGGGAGGAAGAGTGGTCTTATTCTGAGCAGTGGATGGGAATCCAGGACTCCTGGGTTCTGTTTCTGTGTGCCACTGATTGTCTCTATAAAACTGCGGGCAAGTCACAGATTAATGTATTTGTGCCTCAGTTTACTCATCTAAAGCTAATAATACCCAACCACCAAGATGTTCTTCAGGGGCTTAATTAACTGAGTATGAAGCACTTTGAGCACCTTGGATGACACTTTCTGTGTAAGTGCAAAGGATTGGTGTGTATAGTAATATAAATGTGATTACCAGCTGGGAAAAAAAGATGAAGGGTAGAGGGGGAAGGGGTGATATTTTGACTTCAAGTTATGAACAGCCAGAGAATTTAATTCAGCTTTTTTAATCCAGACCTGCAAGCTTCTGCCTTGAATATTACCTCTATTCTCATTTAATGAATGCTACGTTAACACACTGGGCCAGATCCTCAACTGGAGAAAATCATCTATCCTTGGGCCAGATTTGTAGCTGTTGTCTTTTGGCATAGCACCATTGACTTCAGTGGAGCTATGCCCATTCACACCAGCTGAGAAACTGGCCCATGTAAAAAAATTGACATTATACCATATGTCCGACCAGATTTCACACCTATGCCTAGTCTACAAACAATCTGCTAAATATATTCCATTTCCATCAAGTGCTGAAAACAACACCCTGTTCTAGCTTCAGCAACCTCTTACAGACACACACATACCAACCTGTGGTCAGGCATGACAACCATACAGTCGTAAAACATTTCAATTGCTCTAAGGGTGTCACAGCCACAGCTCTAATTTCCAGAGGCGTTTGCACCTAGCTAGATCTGGTAGATAGGCAGGGAAAACGTGTGTCATTAAGCGTATGCAATTTGGATGTGTTTGTGGGTAATTGTAGTAGCTAATCAGAAATGTTTTCATACATCCAGTATTTATGCACCCGAATCTGACCTACCATGCAATCACTAAGCACCTCTGCTTAGCATTCCAACAAGAACATGGAGGAAACCACCATGCTCAGTGCTAGAAAACATGATTTAGAATTAGCTGCGAATTTCAAGCACTACAGATATGTGAACGATACATTTTGAAGAGACTGTGTGGTCTAATGAATCGAAGATAGGCTTAGACACGAGGAACCCTTGGGGGGCCAATCCCAGTTCTGCCTCTGACTCACTCTGTAGCATGGAGCAAGTCTCTTACTGACACAATTGATTTGTCTCACAGGGTGTTGTGGGATGGTCGGTACAAAGCTTTGAGGACAAGCGTTATTTAAAAAGGGATGTCACACTTTGTAGATCACTTAAAAGGTGGAAGACGCTCATCAGAATGAGCACAGTGTTGGATATGAATTTAGGGGAGAAAAGATTGAAATGTATAAATTAAAAATACCAAAGGTCAACTTTACTTCATTACACCCTCAGAAACCAAATGTTTGAGGTTGGCTTCAGCTACCAGTAGCTGGCCAGTCAGAAAATGGTAAAATCTGACAAAATACACTAGATTTTCCTTCACAATTGGCTACTTTTAGATTGCCTGGTTGGCTAAAACGTGGCTTTGGATTGAGATATTCCAAGTTGCGTGTCTAAATCTCCAGATCATCTTTGAAAATCTCAAATTATTAAACTAATCAGTCCCAATTCCTGACTGTTAACGTCAAAGTAAGTGAAGAATATATCTCACTGGCTGACATGCCACCCGCAGAGATGAGTCCTGTCTTTTGTGTCTCGATATTGTAGGCATTAGGATATATTGGGTCAGTGGACTGCCAAAGAGAACAGGAATGTCAAGGCAGATGTCTCTGTCATTGCTGGTGTTTCCCAGTGTCCTAGAAATAATTGTGTTCTTCTTTCAACAACTGCAGCATCAGAAAATAAAGAACTATACAGGAACAAGAAATGTTTTTCTAAGTGTGGACTTGAATATATGCTAGCGTTCAGTGCTAAGAATATTATCCCCAGTGCTGTAGCAAAATGCCCTGGTGCTTCCAGCTTCCAGACGTCAGACCTCAGCCAGATCTTGGTCACCAATCTGCAGTAGCTACTTGGTAAGTCTGATTTAACTGTGGGTTTAAGGGCCCAATCATACGAATCCTTACTCATGTGAGTAAATCTATTGAAATTACTAGGACTATTCACATGAGTAAAGGTTTGCAGGAAGGGGTAATAAACCTCTGGTATTTGATGACTGGTGGCTCATTATGAAGTGTGGAGATTCCTTGTAAGCAACATGGATTTCTGTTGCAGGCTGCCTTTTGAAAAGCTACCTACCCAATGAATGCCAGGATGGAGGACACGTGAGACTCATGACAAATCTGTGCATAGATTGAAAGGACCTTTGGGTGTCTCGAATGCCAGCTCGCTCTATGGAGAGGCTGCTGCATAAAGTGAGCTACAGGATGGAGATGTCCATGCTCTCTCAGAAGACAGTGACTAAGGCAAAGTAAACATAAGCAACAGCTGGAAGGAATGTTTGCCAGCAAAGAGAAAATTCATTTCCAATAAACATTGGTTGAGATTTGAAACTACTTTGTTGTCATCATGATACCTCATGATCTCCCACCCACATCGGTTTTTAAAGCAAATTGTCTGAGTGTCCTGTTGTGTAGTAGTGGCCTTTCTTCACATCGCCCGTGGCCAGCAAGACACCATTGCATGGGATGTGTGTGTTGCCTTGCTCCATTCTACTAGGGCAGGCCCCTTGCCCATACACTGAAACTCACTGGGTTCCTTACTGAGCTGAAAGGGCCATGTAAGTCCTGGGAGCTGACGTCATCCCAACAGGCCGGGCTTTGCACTGTGCTTTTCCATCTCAGCAGCAGGTGTTTCCGCGTGGCCGGTAGGGCAGGGAGAGGCAGCTGCAGATCAGAACAGGGCAGCGCATGTGCTGTTTCGAAGCTGCCTTTCAGTGCTGCCGTCTGCTGCGCGGGGAGCTGCTGGTCACACTGCACCTGAATCCCCAGTCCTGCTAGCTGACTGTCTGTGGCGACCTCCCAGGGCCGCCCAGAGGATTCAGGGGGCCTGGGGAAAAGCGGGGGAGCTGCGGCGCTTGTACTCACCCAGCGGCGGTCCGGGTCTTCGGCGGCATTGCGGCGGCGGGGGGCCCTTCGGTCGCTCCGCGTCTGCGGCAGCACTGAAGGGCCCCCCGCCGCCGAAATGCCACCGAAGACCCGGACCGCCGCCGGGCCAGGGCTCGCGGAAACCCTGCGGGGCCTGGGGCAAATTGCCCCATTTGCCCCGCCCTCTGGGTGGCCCTACGACCTCCTCTCACTGGGACAAGCCTAGGTACCCCTTCAGAGAAGAGAAAGGTCACCACCACCTCCTCTCCCTCTGTCATCGCACGTTGCTTCCCCTTTTGCTCTCTCTGCTCCTCTCTCATTCCCCTCTACATTCTTCACTCACCCTCAGTTGGGGGGGGTGGGGGGTGCTGTCGTTCAGCCCCTCCCCCACCCTTAAACCACTCCCACTTCCCATCCACTAAGTGCCTCCTCCTTCAAAGCCCTCCTGAAAACCTGCCTCTGACAGGAATCCCTCCAGCGTCCCCACGCCCTCCCCGAGCGCCCATCTCGTGTGCAGTGTAAGCTTATCGGGGTGTCCCTGAGCTGATAGGTCCGTCGCTATGTAACTGGTGAGAATAAACAATGATACCTCACCCCTCAAGGGCCCTGCTTCCCTCTCTGTCTGTGGTATGTCTTCGGCACCCCTGTCTCCAGTCTGCCAGAGCACTGTCTGTCTGGCCTGGTTGCCTGGGCAGCAGTTGGCCTCACTGCTACGTCTATCGTAGCAGCCTTTGGGGATTGCTGTGCTTTTGTTTCCACTCCCTCCCACACCTCTCTCTTACAGCAGTGGGGAACCCCACTCAGCCCTGTGCCTTCTGCCCAAGCATCCTCCCTCTTCAGTGCTGTAATGTGACCTTCTGCCTTTGCAGCGCTGGTGCTGCTGGCAGAACATGGGGCTCCATGCAGAGGAATTCGTGGGGTCTCCTGGATTTTCATGGGACTGTGCAGCCACGTGAGCTGTGGAGGCTGGGAAAGAGCTTGTGTAGCCCAGAAGGGCAAAGAAAGCTGCAGAAGCCACAACAGCAGCAGATGTCAATGCAACAGCCTTTCCTAGCAGAACAGAGAAAGCAGCAGGAGCCACATCAAAGGCTGCATCAGTGGACATCAAAGCAGACGCCTTTTCCAGAGGAAGCTGCAGAGGCTGGATCAGCAGCAGGAGACATTTCAAGGGTGGATTTCAACAGGGCTGTTTGCAGTCTGTCTGGACAACAGCCTGATTGTTCTGGTTTGCACTGCTCATCGTTGGCCTGCTCTTGTGAGGGGCAGAGCAGGAACTGCATTGAGACTGACAGAGTCACCGCTCGATCCTTGCTTCTCAGTTCCTACAGCATCCCACAACAAAATATTCTATGAGGAGGGTGTGGGTGGCAATGCTTATATGCACTCACTGAACTGCTACCCATCACCACACTTTGCTCCTAATGATCTCCAGCTGGAGACCTGCCATTGCGTACAATGGGATCACTGGGTGCAGTTAGCTATAGAGAAAGAGCAGCATGTTAGTAAAAGACCTGATGAGGGACAATGGGAGCCTGCCAGTCACCAGTGAAAAGGTTTCCTACAGGAACTGTACTAGTGTGTGATATCATAATACAGTGCCAACTACAGCCACGCGGGCAAGCCAGAGACAATATATGGCGTGAGGTGCATGAGGGAGCTGGAAGGGGAGAGAAGGCAGGGATGTGTGGCGAGGGGCATGCCACTATGGAGGACAGATCTGTTCCCCTTAGTTCTGAGGATAGTTAGTGCTCATACAGGGCCGTCCACACTGAGTACTAAATGACTCTGCATTGAAATCAATGGGATTGCTAGCAGAGTAATGGACTATCCACTGTGAGTCAGGGTATCAGGATCTAACACCCCCACCCCTCGTGCTTTACCTGTCTGGTGCTGCGCTCAGTCCATCAGTGCGACTCAAAGGCGTGAGGCCCTGTATTTACAAAGCACTTGGAAGTATTACCTAGTTAATGCTCACACTTCTCAGAAGAGGCAAGGGAAGCATGGTGTTACTCTCCCCATTCTACATATGAGCCACAGAGAGGCTAAGGCCTAGCCCCTCAAACCTATTTAGGTGCCTATTGAAATTAACGGGAGGTAGGCGTCTAAATACCTTGAAGATCTGAGGCCTCACAGCAAGACATTTGGCGACCTGGGATTACAATTTAACTTAATTAGAATTTAGCTCAACCAGAAGATATGGGCCTGAGGCAGAGTTTACCGGGTGAGGTTCTTTGGTCTGTGCCAGGCAGGCGCTCAGACGTGATGACCATACTGGTCCCTTCCGGCTGAAACTAGGAACTTAAGAGTGCCCGTCTTCATGCTCAGGCCACTAGACCACACTGCCCCTATCTCGCAGCGTCTTAGAAAAGAGAACACACATGCGGGGAAGTGACTAACATGGCAGATGCCACAACATTGGATCCTTCATTGAGGAGTAGGAAGGTGACCAAGGGCTAGATTCACAAAGGGACATGGGCTCCTAACTGCCTCTTAAGGCACCTGAGGCCAACATTTACAAAACCACCGCTCAGTTGACACCTAATCCCGTAGGCCCTAGGTGCCTAAAGTTCTGCCGGTGGGCAACCGCAAAGCCACCTAGGACGGTCCTGCTGTTGCAAAGCTGCTGGGAGCCCTAGGTCACACCTGAGCCCTGGAAGAATGATCAAATTAGGCATTTCCCCCACTTATCTCGTCCGTGGGCCATGACCTGGGCGGGGTGCTCAGAGCATACCTCACCTGCACACACAGCCAGGAGCAGGCACGTAGGGGGCTGGCTGGAGTATGTGTCTGTCCCAGGCTATCCAATAGCCCTATAGTGAGGGGACTCATCTGGAATGTGGGAGATCCAGGTTTGAATCCCTGATTTAGTTCAGGGACTTAAACCCGAGTTTTCTGCCTCCCCGGTGAGTGACTAACCACAGGGTGGTGGCTATAATGGGCTGGCTTGCATGCCTGCTGCCTCCCAGCTCCTCTCGTTGGCATTTCCTACTGCCTAGCGTATGTGGCTCCCCACTCAGCATCCTGCTTTCTGTGAATCCCTTGCTTAGGTGCCTAACTGTGCCCATGGGGAGCCTGGGTGCATAACTTGGGGCTGAGGATTCCATTGGGCAGCAGGACGCCTAGGCATTAGATGGCTAAGTCCGCGTTGTGAATCTAGCCCCAGGGTCATGACGACATGAGCAGAGCAGGCGTCTAGGCAAATAAATGACATGCAGTTCAGGGGCAGATCTTCATCTGGTGTAAATGGAGTGGAGCTATGCCCACTGACACCAGCTGAGGATCAGGCCCTTAGGATAAACGAATGTACAGAGATGAAGAAGCTCGGAACAAAAACTCCAGTGCCCAAATGGAGCAAGAACATGCATGCGCCTTGGTTCTTTTTCTGGCAAGCGCTGGGTACCAGCACTTCTCCTTGTTACAAATTCTTAGCAGCTCAGTCCTTGTTTACCAAAGATAAACCTTAGCTACAAATCATAGCAGTTTGCATCTAGCTCTTTTTCATCTGAAGATCTCAAAGTACTTCACAAAGGTGGCAAAATCTCATATCCCTAATACACGGAGGCACCAAATGGTTAAGTGACTTGCCCAAAGTGAGTCAACATCAGAGCTAGGATGAGAAGCGAGGTCCTTTGCCTCCCAGGCATGGTTCATGCTCAACCCATAGCGCTGGAGCTGGCCCACTCTTTTTAATGGAGCTATGCCCATGTACACCAGCAGACGAGCTGGCCCATTCTAAACACATTTAAACCAGGGTGAGGAGCGCCACTGAGCTCACTGGGGTGACACCAGCGTAGTGGTGATGTAAGGGAGAAGAATCAGGAGGTGGGCTCCCGTCTCTGGAAGGAGGGGAGCCCAACGCCTATGGACAATGGAGTCAGTGGGCCCTTTAGGCCCACAGCACCTCTCCATCCAGCCCAGTCAGTTTAGGGCGCTGCACTGAGTGCCTTGGGGCATGTCTACACTGCAGCTGGGCGCCAGCCTCCCCACCTGAGGGCCACAGCCTCCTGTTAGCACGCTAGAGGTTATGTGTGTGACATACAGTATCTCAGTCTGTTGTTTAAAGCTGTTAAATGCTGGCCGGTTATTAAGGCGCCTGATAATTCACTACTAAACCCCTGCATTTCTTGCCAGATCTCTTTCCCAAGCTGCCTGCAACCAGAGTTATGAGCTGCTGCCTAGCATCCATCCCGTCCTTAGGGCACCGATCTGTCACCTTGTCATAGCACATCATTAATTTCTGCCGCAAACTTGGCGAGACCCCAGTTTTGTTGGACGATACGTTGTCACAGACGGGCCGTGAGAGTGCAAAGAACTTCAGATAAGTGTCTTGCCTGGCTGAGACAAGAGGAATTTTTAACACACAGTCTATAAATTGAGACAGTTTTATTTCAGGAGCTGGCTTTTCTTTCAAACCACCCCTTGTTCTGACTGTAGATATTTCACCTTCCTGACTCACTTTGCCCAAGTCCACTGAACATGATCCAGTTGGTTGTTTTGTGTGTGCTGGAAGATGGGGGGGAGGGGGGAGGGGTGTGAGGGATGTTTTGTTTCTTGTGTCCTTCCTTGAGTAGGGAATTCACAGGGAATGAATACAGCCTCCCTCCTCTATTTTAACACCCGTTGTGAATGAGCTTTATTTGAAATGACTATCACACCATTATTCTTATTTCAGTTTCTCATGAAGGATGCCAGTGAGGGGCCTGGTGGACCTTTTCTCCTCCAGGAGGCTGCTGCATAGCCTACTGGGACATTCCCATCTCATGGTCATTCAGTGGCTGACATGAAAGAAGCTGGTAGTCACAGCTCAGCTCCTAGGGGAGAACTGTTCACAACACGAGTGCTGCATGGGGGCATGGAGACTGAAAGACCCTCTCACCCCTAGTGTGGATTGTTAGGGTGTCCGCTGACACATTCCCAGAATACTGAGCATACTGGTACTTCAGGGAATGGCGGAGGCCTGCCCCACTAGCGCAACCTGGCCCCCGTTGGCCTGCCTTCACATGCCCGGTGTGGACGAGGTCACGCCACAGAGAGAGGACACCATTTTGAAGCATGCACCACTCCACCCCCCGCCGACGTGGCCTCTTCAAAATGGCATCCCCGTCTGGTTTTGTCTCAGTACTGGACAAGGGACAAACCACCCAAAAAGAGGACTGTCCAGTTTAAATACAGATGAATAGCCTGCCTGTGTGTTGCTGGTTGAGACATATTTGCACAGGGCAATGCAGGGGAACTTGCATTGCTGTTCCTGTTCTATGCCAAGAGGACTTTGGCCTCCAAGGGTATGTCTACACTGCGTCTGGGTGAAAGCCTCACAGCCTGGGTTCACAGACTCATGCGAGCACCTTCAACATCGCTGTGTAGACATTGCTTTGATGGTGCACCTTGGGCTGGAGCTCAGGCTCTGAACCGCACCCCTGGCTTCAGAGCCCCAGCACAAGCCTGTGTCTAGACAGCTATTTTTAGCGTGTTAACAGGAGTCTGTGGACCGAAGCTGGGAGGCTGGCTCCTAGATGCAGTGTAAATATGCCCCAAGGCACTCAGTGCAGCGCCCTAACGTGACTAGGCCAGGTGGAGCACTGCTGTAGGCCTGACACTCCCACTGACTCCATTGTCCTTAGGTGTTGGGCTCACCTCCTTCTTGGCTTCCCCTCCTCCCAAGTTATGGCCAGCTCTCAGCTCTCTCACTGTGCACCCCCCGCCTCTGCAGAAAGCCAGTTGTGTTACCAGCTCACTCCCTGCTCCATGCCTGCTCTGTGGGGTGGGGAAGTGTCCACAGGCCCCCTGCCAATATGTTCTGGCAGAAAAATCCTCCCTGCTGCGAGTGTGGAGGTCAGGTAAACCCTGGACACATGAGTGAGATTGTCCCTAGCTGAGCAGCACCCAGTCCAGGCTCTAGCCTGAACTGACATATAGCCTCTTGCAGGGAAAGTCACGCTCACAGGCTGCAAACCAGGATTGCCCTGGATTCGATCAGATGGGCAGACGCTACTGTACCTACACTCACATGGGCAGGGCGCTGGCCACAAAATCCACTCTGCCCTTTAATCCCCAACTCTCATCGGTCTGTACATATGGCCAGAGCCTGCGTGCTACTCTGAAACCATTGAAAAGGGCAGCGCAGTTCCCAGATATTTTAAATGGCCGCCGCCCTGTGACAGCAGCCATTTTAAATCTGGCCAGGATTCCGCCTGCATCTCCGTTCTGCCTCTGTGACCTCAGAGAGCCCGTCCCACCCACTGCATCTCTCCCTTCCCATGCGCCTCCCCTGCCCCAGAAATCCCCCTTCCATTTCCTTACTGATCTACATGGATCCCATCCATTGCCCTTCCTGACCCTGTAGATTCTTTCCTTCCAGCTCTCACCTGCTGTACGCCAACCCCGCAGACTTCCTTCTTTCCCCGCCCTGGGCCAATCTGCCTCCTGCCCTGATCTCCCTCAGCTTGTTCCCCCACCATCCTCCCAGATTCCAGGTTCCTCTACCTGCACTGACCCCAGGCATGTAGCACCTCCTACTGTGGTCCCCATGGACTGTCCTCCTCAGCACATGGGCCCAGCGCCTCAGCTGTTTAAATCGGCATTGACTCCAATGGAACTACACCGATTTCCACCAGCTGAGGAGCTGGCCCCATGGAGCGCTAATTAATACCAATGCCCAACATCTGGTTCCCGCTCCCCCCCCCAAAACAGGATCTGTCATCATGGGCGACAGGTATAATAGGCCAGGGGAGGCTAAGCCTCCCCTGGCACAGCCACCTCTGACCCACTGCTAGATGCTTGGCCCATGGTGGCCCCGCCTGCGCTCTGCCTCTTCCCCTCCCTGCTCCGCCCTTCCCCGAGGCCCCCACCACCCACCGCTCCAGAGGTCGCCGCTGCTCGCCGCATCCCTCCTCTCCTCCACCTTGTCCCCTGTGGGAACTGGGGGGTGAGGAGGGACACAGCGAGCGGCGAGTGAGGCGGGAACAAGACAAGCGGTGCATGGTGGGGAACTTGCGGGGGTGGGAGGGTGAGGAGGGACATGGCGGGCGGGGGGGGGTCTCGCGGGGCAGGAGGATGAGGAGGGAACGCGATGAGCGGTGGACGGTGGGGGTCTCATGGGAGTGAAGAGGGATGTGGCTGGCGGGCGGGCGGGGGGTGTCATGCAGGGGCGGGGAGGTGAGAAGGGAAGCGGCGAGTGGTGGGCAGGGGAGGGGGAGTCTTAAGGGGGGTGAGGAGGGCCGTGGCCAGTGGCAGGCGGGGGGGGGTCCTCGCAAGGAAGGGGGTGGAGGAGAGGAGGGACGTGGCGAGCAGCAGCGGGGGGTGGGGGGGCTGAGTGGGGATGGGGAGGGGCCTGGGGCAGAGTGGGGGACAGAGAGCTAGCCCCCAGGGGAAGCTTCACCCACCACCCATGTCTGTCAGCTCCCGTGGATTGCTGAATTTACACATGAAAGGTGTTGGCAGAGTGGAATCCTGGTAGGGTGAGCAGATGTCCCGATATTATTGGGACCGTCCCGATATTAGGGCCTTTGTCTTATATACGCAACTATACCCCCATTTCCCCACCCCCAAAAGAAAGTGTCCCGATTTTTCACATCGCTGTCTGCTCACTCTAAACCCTGGCCTGTATTTTTCAGGCAGCTGCTGTTTGGTAAAGCCAATCATTTTAATGACACGGCAGGATCCGAGCACTTCAGGGGTCCCTAAGAAGCTCAGGGCAGACGAGTCACCCTTTAATTTATAGCACACAGCTCCCTTACGTTACAGGGCATTCACCAGCATTCATTGCTTGCTTTGAGGGAAACACACTGCTTATTTATTATACAATTTTACAGTGAGACACCCTTTGACTTCCGGTGCAGGTTATAATCAATTGGCAAACATTTTTCATAGCCGTTTTGTGGCTTCCCATTGGGCCTGATCCTGTTTGTGCCCAAACCCAGAGCAAGTCTGCTGAAGTCAATGAAGCTGCACAGGTGTAATAAAACCAGTGCACGGACTTGACCCAAAGCCCAGTGAAGTATATGGAAAGACACCCATTGACTTCAATGAGCTTTAGATCAGTCCCTAAATGAGAGCAGAATCAGGCCCATCATCAATACGGTGAACGTATAAACTATTTATTGGGTTTATAATAAATGAATGCACTCCATGCAGTGATTCACTGCTAGGCCAATACCAGTTGGCGAGGGACGGGGAGCATGTGCTGTGGTCTTTGATCACCGGTTCAGTCTAGCAGCTGTGGAATGACTCTCTTTTTCTGCTTGCAGGACCCTCGATAAAGCCACCGGTACTACAGACCAGGAACCAAGTACCTTAGCCCAGGACCCACCCACATGAAGTGAAGCACTTCATTCTGAGTGGCAGCTGGGACAAACACACAGCCTGCATGAAACGTGTATAGTCCTACGGCGTACAATAAAACTGGTGAACTGCTTGGAATGGGATTTTCTGTTGCCCGCCAGTCACTGAAACGTTACTTCTATCAGCGTCATTTATTTTACTTGATCATGATGGATTTATATTTGGTTGAGCAGGGAAAGTCAATGGGTCTGATGCGCCCTTTGCTTACACTGGTGAAATGCCACTGAGTTCAGCTGAGGTACTGTGGCTGATATGGGCTGATGAGAGACAGACTCGTGCAGGTATCATATTAGATTTTAGGGCTTATCCTAGGAGCCTAATGTACAGGGTCAGCAGTTCTTTTTGAAATCTTCAGAGGATTAATGCAATATAATTTCTTAACTGATGTTTAAAAACCCGCATTTGGATGCCATTTGATTAAGCAGGTTGTATACAATATTCAATGGGAAGATAGAATCCCTTGCCTTTATTTTGCAGTCAGGAGCATCTTATACTTTTTAAGGCCAACACGAGTCCTAAACACCAGAGCAGGGTGAACTTTTTTGGTGGAAAGGTGAAACCCAAAATGTTCACTTGAGAAATGCTTCCACAGTGCCTCGGGGAGTTGTAGTTCAGGTGTTTCATGCCCCCGTTCTCCTCTATTGGCCAGGCACCCCTGGTGGGACTACATCTCCAGTAATGCACCACAGTGTCCCCTCTTGCTGAGATACTGCAATACATCATGGGAGTCAAATAGCTTTGAGGCATCATGGGAGATACATCCAGTTGGAAACCCAAGCCATAGAGATGAATGTGGGCATGAGGCACAAGAACTATAACTCCCATGATGCATTGCAGTGGAATTGTCTAATAAAAAAAATAGGGGTTTGGCTGAAGTTTTCTGCTTTCAGGTGTCTTTTTTTTTTTTTTTTTGGATGAAACATCACAACTTTTTGCAGAGATCAGATACTTTTCCCAAAAAACTTTGTTCAGTCAAAAACCTAATTTTCATTGTTTTAACGCAAAAATGTTGACTGCTCGACTATACTCAAGTCTTACCTGCAGGCTTAAATAAAGTGGTGCATATGCCTTAGGCTGGCCCTGTACATGGGGTGAAT
Source organism: Platysternon megacephalum (assembly GCA_003942145.1). Taxonomy (NCBI): domain Eukaryota; kingdom Metazoa; phylum Chordata; order Testudines; family Platysternidae; genus Platysternon; species Platysternon megacephalum. The sequence continues at coordinate 771,024 of QXTE01000147.1, forward strand.
TTCACCTTTAGTAAGTCATCACTATAAGCACAAAGGACCAGATCCTCAGAAGCATTTAGGCACTTAACTAGCTTTGAGGCTCTGGGCCAGGGTGGCCTGCCTCTCTTTTCTGACTCGATTAGCTGAGGTAGCTAATTCTAGCAAGGTAGGAAGAGAGTTGGGCAGTCATTCCTGGAGCCCCAAAACAATGTCCCCCCTACATTGGGCTGGGCACAAACCCCCTGATTCAAAAGTGGCCCAAGATGAAGCATTGAAGAAAGTCCCAAATATTTCAATGTGGATTTGGAAGGTGGTGGGCCTGATTCTCTGCCCTTTCACACCCATGTAAATCTGGAGTAACGCCAATGTAGTTAATAGTTTCACACCAGTATAGAACCAGTGTATGCGATAAGAGATTCAGACCTTTTGACCTTTAAAGAGGAAACCCTTAGTTATTGCTATTGTTTATTATTTGTGTTGCGATAATATCTAGGAGCCCTATTCCTGCACCGAGACCCCATGGTGCTCTGTGCTATACAGCCACAGAACAGAAAGATGGTCTTTGCGCTACAGAGCTTGCTAAATATAAACCTTCAGCTTTTGGTATCTGCATTATGGTGACTCTCGTCACTGGGAATGGAATGGATGTTAGGAAATTCCAACACCTGTTAAGGCGATAAAACACAGCACAGTATTTGTAGTGACAGGGTTTGTCAGGTAACAACCAAGAAGAAATTAGACTAAATCCAGTCATCAGACCATTACAAAGCATCTCAGAGAATTGGTCCTGCTTTGAGCAGGGGGTGGGACTAGATGACCTCCTGAGGTCCCTTCCAACCCTGATATTCTATGATTCTATGAGAAGCTGCGTATGGTAACTAAGGACAGAGTCAGTACAAAAGGAGGTGGATTAGAAGCCGATGAATAGCTGGAATGAGCGTGTGCATAGCTTGCTAGCTGAAGGGTGCTCATTACACATGATTAAGAAATTATCTTTTTGTGTGTAATTACCATAATCACGCAATTACTAGAGATGGGCACACAGCAAAGCTCCAGTTGCAAACACCCTTGGAGCTTTGAGGAAGTCTCACTCTAGATCATTGCAGCTGTCTCTATACTGGGCTAAGCCAAAACCCTGGATCTGAACCACACTGCGTTCTGGCACCATTCAGGTCTCGCTCCCAATTTGTCACCTCAGGCCCATCAAGAGTCATTAAATACAAAGAAGGTGAAATGGGATCATGCAAGGAAAAGGAACTGAGGGTGCTTTTTGCTGTATTGAAAAACCACAAACCACGTATGCATTGCTCTGCGATCACGGCGTATGTTTTCAATGGTTTGTAAGACCTTTGGACAGCAGTGGGGGAAGTCACCCAAGAGATAAGGCAAGGCCTCACCTGGTGCAAACCAGCCCATCTCTATTGATATCAATGATCACCAACCACTCACAAAGTCAAAATCGGCATCAGAGTTCCAATAAAGGCATCCTGGCTTCTAGCTAGTGCAGAAGTGTGCACGTTTTAAAAAAAAAAACAACACCATGTCTTACACTGGGTTAGTTAGATAGTTCCTAATGATTTCTATGTTGCACTGGTTTCTGGTCTCCTTATTGCTACTAGTATTGGCTGTGCTCGCTTCATGTTTCTATTTAGCTTATCCCCTCCTAACTACTCCCTGCCTCCCGAGTCCCCTCCCACCACCCCAAAATCATGGAACTAACCTGACGTTTGCCACCATCACATTGTTCACTCTGCGCTTGTGTGTTACACTCCATTGCCCCACCCTGGGTCTGCTGTGAGTATTCAGATTGTAAACTCTTGGGGCTGCGGCCCCATTCTTAGTGTGCTTAGGCACTATGTAATAAACATGATTAACCGTTTCGTAGAGTCTAAGGCCAGAAGAGACCATCAGATCATCTGGTCTGCCCTCCTGTACAACACAGGCTGTTAAATTTCACCCAATTGCCTCTGCATTTAGCCCAAAGACTTTAGTTAGTTTCCTAAGGACTGACATGTTTTGGTCTAAATTGTATGCTAAAGAACAGGAGCATAAGTGCCAATCAACTCCTCCCTCTCAGTGCCTCCCACCCGCTTCGACCAGCTGTTCCGGGGAGTGCAGGGGGCGCTAGGGGAAGAGGCAGGGTGGGGTCTTGTGGGTAGGGTGGAGTGAGGGGCAGGGCCTGGGGCTGAGCGGGGGCTGAACAGCCCTGGGGAAAGGAGGAAGCCCGCGCCTGTGTCACTGAGGGCCGAGGCTGATTAGGTGAGAGATAGCCAGATGATCCCAGCAAATGATCCAGAATCATACTCTCAGCAGCAATAGCAATTCAATGGGACTTTATTTTCCACAGTGTCGTTCATACCCAAAATGCTTTCTGCGTATTACAACACAACACACCAGCGGTATTTATTTACACAAACCAGCAGTGTCAAAGGTATTTGTAGGGTGGGAAAAAATACAAGAAACCCATCCATGGCCAAGCCCAGAACAGGAAGAGACAATGGGAGATTAAAAAAAGAAAAAGCTAGAGGAAAGAGAGAAAAAGAAATCTTTCCAGATGAGTGCTGAAATCAGATGACAAAGACATGTCCTGCAGGGGTGAAGATTCTTGGGCTCATGCTGGCTGGGTAATGGGAATGGACCAGAGAGGAGAGCTGTCATAGATCAGTGAAGAGGAGCAATAGGGTGGCGCAAAGCTACGGCCAGACTGAAAACAAGGAAGGCCATTTCTGAACTTGGATTACCTCCTGGTTTTATGGTAGGCCCAGGGCTACCGCAGTTCTCAGGCTTTGTACTGGTTTTCAGTGAGTGGCACATACAGGGCATTGCAGAGAAGTGTAAATTCGCTGCACCCCCAAAGGCACTAACTGCATTAAGAGGGATTAGCATTGTAAAAAGCCTAATCTTCTGGGTTATTTCCATGCAATGTGTTAATGACTGAAAGAGCTTGGGGACTGGGGAGACAGTACAGACCAAGCCTTCAACCATCTACAAATCTTCCTCTCAGTCAGAGTCAAGGGGGATACACTTATGAGTCCAGGGAGAAAGGCATCCCTGATGCAACTCCACTGAAATCAGTTGAATTTGCCCGTGTGGTATTCATTTTGATGGAATACATGGGCCCAAAGAGTCAAAGGTGTTAACATGACCCAGAAACTGCCCCAAATCAAGCAGTTTTTAACAGGGTTTGGTATACAGAGACCTCATTCTGCGTAGTACCATGGCAAACATCATTTAAAACCGTTTAAACCTTTTATTAAAGAAACAGAAAAGAAAGCAAAAGAGCTAGAGCCTACGAAATATAAAGTATTAAGTAAGGCCTTCATTTTCACAACATAGACTCATAGACTTTAAGGTCAGAAGGGACCATTATGATCCCTTGTTCCCCTGCAGAGAGAGTTTAAAACAAACTAATTAACAAACCCTCCTGTTTTTACCTGTTTTAATACTGGAGGTGGTATTAAAGATGGTAATAACTGGCCTTTTCACGGGAAAGAGAAGTTAGTTAAGATGGGCGGTTGTTGCAGTCCAATCCCATTTCCTAGAAGACAAAACATGACACACACACACAACAGGGTAAAGAAAAGAACAGCAAATATAGAAAATGCAGCTTCTGTCTCTGCTGTTTAGTTTTACTTGCAAGGTGACTACGGGAAAAACACAGGCACAGCACACAGTTTTATCAGTCACCCTGAGATCTGGCAAACTTGTACCAGCCTTGGGCTGTTTAGGGCATTGCTTTTAGCTGCCTCTTTCTAGTCAGAGGTTTATACCAATGTTGCAGGATATACAGTCTTCAGACTCTTAGACAGACGGCAAGAGGAGAATAGGAAAGAGAAGAAATAAGGTGGGGAAGGAAAAGGAGAGAGGTGTGTGTGTGTGTGTGTGTGTGTGTGTGTGTGTGTGTGTGTGTGTGTGTGTGTGTGTGAGTGAGTGTGTATGTGTGTGTGTGAAAGAGAGATGACAAAGTCATCTGGGGCCTGCTCTTGGCCCAGTCAGGTCAGGACATACCTCAAAATCAGGCTAATGAAGGCCCAAGGATGTCATGGTGGATCCCAGGGTCCGTGAGGATGGCAGCAAGCTCACTCCTTCCCCTGCTTTCAGTCAGCAATTGTTGCATTAGCTTCCCTCAAGATCTTTTTTTTTTTTTTTTTTTTTTTTTTAAAGGACCCAAGAGTGACAGGTGGAATAGCCCCTCTCTTTGCTGTTTTGTCTACCAATTAGGCCTAATTTCTGATACAGCAATTTTGGTTCATTGATTACTAATCCCACACTTCTCTTGTTTACCAGGCATGAACTTAACACAGACCTTGAGTTATCTCAGTAGGACATTTTGTTTGGACTAATTCAGTCTGCCTGTCTCCCTTTTGCACCTTTTCCCATCACTATTTATTAGTATAGTTTATTGTGACGCTTTATAAACGCTTATCCACTTTCCCACAGTTAGGCTTTACGTAATAACATAAGAAAGGCCATACTGGGTCAGACCAATGGTTCATCTAGCCCAGTATCCTGTCTTCCAACAGTGGCCAATGCCAGATGTTTCAAAGGGAACAAACAGAACAGGGCAATCTTCAAGCGATCAATCCCCTGTGGTCCAGTACCAGCATCTGGCAGTCACAGGCTTACGGACACCCAGAGCATACAGTTAGGATGACCAGACAGCAAGTGTGAAAAATCGGGACAGGAGGTGGAGGCTAATAGGTGCCTATATAAGAAAAAGCCCCAAAAATCAGGACATCTGGTCACCCTACATACAGTTGCCTCCCTGACCATCTTGGCTAATAGCCATTGATGAACCTATCCTCCATGAACATACCTAATTCTTTTTTGAACCCAGTTATAATTTTGGCCTTCACGCCATCCCCTGGCAATGAGTTCCACAAGCTGATTGCGTTGTGTGAAGAATATTTCCTTATGTTGGTTTTAACCTGATGCCTGATAATTTCATTGGGTGATCCCTGGTTCTTGTGTTATGTGAAGGGGCAATTAACACTTCCTTATTCACTTTCTCCACACCAGTCATGATTGTATAGACTTCTACCATATCCCTTCTTGGTTGTCTCTTTTACAAGCTGAACAGTCCCAGTGTTTTTAATCTCTTCTTATACAGAAACTGTTCCATACCCTTAATCATTTTTGTTGCCTTTCTCTGTACCTTTTCAGATTCTAATATATGTTTTTTGAGATGAGGCAACCAGAACTGCACGCAGTATTCAAGGTGTGGGCTGTACCATGGATTTATATAGTGGCATTATGTTATTTACTGTCATTATTTATCCCTTTCCTAATGGTTCCTAACATTGTTAACTGCTTTGACTGCATTCCACACTGAATGGATGTTTTCACAGAACTATCCAGGATAACTCCAAGAGCTGTTTCTTGAGTGGTAACAGCTAAGTTAAAAGACCACTCATCCACTTTTGTGAGATCCCTTTGTAATTCTTCACAGTCTTCTTCAGACTTAATCTTCAGTAATTTTGTATCATCTGCAAACTTTGCCACCTCTCTGTTTACCCCTTTTTCCAGATCATTTATGAATATTTTGAACAGCACTGGTCCCAATACAGATCCTTCAGACACCCTGCTATTTACCACTCTGCACTGTGAAAATTGACCAATTTTTCCTACTTTTTGTTTCCTATCTTTTATCCAGTTGCTGAACCATAAGAGGACCCTCTTTCTTATCCGATTGCACCTTACTTTGCTTAAGAGCCTTTAGTGATGGACCTTGTCAAAGGCTTTCTGAAAATCTAAGTACACTACATCCACATGTTTGTTGACACGCTCAAAGAATTCTAGTAGATTAGTGAGGTGTGATTTCCTTTTACAAAAACTATGTTGACTCTCCCCCAACATATTGTATTCATCTAAGAGTGTCTGATAATTCTGTTCTTTACTATGGTTTCAACCAATTTGCCTGGCCTTAAAGTTAGGCTTACTAGCCTGTAACTGCCAGGGTCACCTCTGGAGCCTTTTTTAAAAATAGGTGTCACATTAGCTAGCTTCCAGTCATCTGGTACAGAATCTGATTTAAGTGATAGGTTGCATACTACAGTTAACAGCTCTGCAATTTCATATCTGAGATCCTTCAGACCTCTTGGGTGAATTCCATCTGGTCCTGGTGACTTACTGTTTAATTTATACATTTGTTCCAAAACCTCCTCTATTGACACGTCACTCTGGGACAGTTTCTCAGATTGTCACCCAAAAAGAATGGCTCATGTGTGGGAATTTCTCTCACATCCTCTGCAGTGAAGACTGATGCAAAGAATTCATTTAGCATCACTGCAACTGCCTTGTCTTCCTTGCGTGCTCCTTTAGCAACTTGTTTGGCCAGTGTCCCCACTGACTGTTTGGCAGGCTTCCTGCTTCTGATGTGCTTAAAATTTGTGTTTTGCTGTTAGTTGCTCTTCAAATTATTTTTTGGCCTGCCTAATTATACTTTTATATTTGACTTGACAGAGTGTATGCTCCTTTCTATTTTCCTCAGTAGGACTTTTTAAAGGATGCCTTTTTGCCTCTAACTGGCTCTTTTACTCTTTTGTTTCACCATTGTGGCATTTATTTTTTTGGTCCTCTTACTACTCTCTTTAATTTGGGGTATACATTTAATTTCAGCCTCTAATATAGTGTTTTAAAAAAAATTTCATGCTGCTTGCAGGCATTTCACTTTTTTGACTGTTCCTTTTAATGTCTGTTTAACAAGCATCCTCATTTTTGCATAGTTCCCTTTTCTGAAGTTAAATACTACTGTGGTGGGCATCTTCAGTATTCCCCCACAAGGATGTTAAATATAATTACATTAAGGTCACTATTACCGAGCAGCTCAGCTATATTCACCTCTTGGACCAGATCCTGTGCTCCACTTAGGGCTAACTCAAGAATTGCCTCTCCCTTTGTGTATTCCAGGATTAGCTGCTCCAAGAATCTTTCAATTGGAGTAGGCCCCAACTTTCACTACACCCCTTAGTGCCATCTTATGGGCCAGATAATCAGCTGGTGTAAATACACATCGCTCCATTTTCGCCAATGCTGATTTACATCAACTGAGAACCTGGCCCTAATGTCTAAAAATATCAAAAACATGGAAATGTTTCTTACCCTAAGTGAGCTAAGACTTTCAATGGGACTTATGCTCCTGGTCACTTTAATGTCTTTAAACCCAACCTGAGTTCTTTACCTCTCATTTCCTCTCTCTTTCTTTGACCAATTTCTCTTTTCCTCTTATTCCATACTTCTCTCCCTCAGCTGCGATTGCAAGCACTTTATTTCTCTTCCCATCGCCATGCATCTTTCATGTTCTACCCCACTTCGCTATATATTTAATGAGGGGCAGGACTTCTCATTTGGTAACAATCAGTCTATGCGACATATTTGGGTTACCCTCAGGATTTCTAGTGAAATAACATGTATCTTTCATTTTTTATGAAGCTGCTCAATAATTTAGCGTTCATTAATGATGTAGGATGAAGTCACCATCTTGGACATGGCTTTTGTCTGTTGAGATGTTGAAGTGGGGATGGGCTGGGAGGGGAGGGGTTACCTGTGGACAGCGTTTCCATGTGAGAGGCCAAGAAGAGAAGCTCAAATCGGATCCCATTGCCTGGAATTTTGGGAGCGAGAGCAGGTTGAATTCCACCGCCTGGATCCAAAACTCGCCCCCATAGTTTGGGGTCTGGGTCAGAATCACAATGGAAATGGCTTGTTTTCTGGATGTAGCCCCATAATGCAGAAATCACAAGACATGAGTAAAAGTCATTACCTTCTGATGGGCATTCAATGGCTCCTGACTAGAACCTAGTCAACAGGCATCCAACCACCTTCCACAGCCTGCCAAAGCGTCCTTTGCCAGGGAGTCCATAACATCAGCTTCGGGGGTGCTAGAGCCAGGCTAAAATAACCGGCTCCTCAATGCCGCATTCCAACCCTGGCCAGGCAATTGCCTTGCTAGTCATGAACTGGCCAGTGTGTATATGTCATGCCCCCAACTAGCGGAATCAGAACTGATTGAATGGCTTGGCAGACTGTTAAAAGTGTAGGCTGGCCAGCTGGAGAACAGTGCTATAGGCAGTCATGGTGGGATGATGCATGGCAGACACCAGCTGCAAGGGCCCCTCTTCACTGGTACACAAGAAGTGGCGGGGAGGGGGAGGTTTAGAGTCCAGCTGCTTGGAGAACATAGTGGGAGCTAAGGCCCAGGGATCAGGGGGGTGGGGGGAAGAGGCTAAGGTGACCAGATTTCCAAGCGCAAAAAACAGGACATGTTTGCGGTGATATTTTCTATAGTTGTGAAATACTCATTTATTAAGTGCCTGCTTGTCTTTTGTAGAACACATGCTGGTGTCACAACTGCCAGGTTCTGAAGCACCAGCTATTGCAATGAGAGTTAGGCAGCAAATTACCTTTGTGAATTCTACCCTTAGTGGCTGAATGAGTTTTTAATGAAACTCTGAAGAAGCGTCCTTAACACTCACTCTGAGTCAAAGGACAGCTTTGAGTGTGTTTACACTCTGTCATCTTCTGCCTTGCCAACATGAGATTAATTTCCACACCCCCAGAGAGACGTAAATTTGATGTTGAATCTCATGCCTGGCAGTCCCTGTCTATCATACCTAGCCACCAGCCTGGGTAACGCTATACTGTCAGACAAAATTGTACTGCTGTAACTCAAAGTAAAGGAACCATTCTCTTTAATCGGAACTCTGGGGTCTCGCATGCAGCTTCTTCCTCCCTGGTGCTGCTTCATTGCCCCCCTTTTTTTTTGGGCCGCTGCTACTCAGCCAGGGCTGTTGGTCCAGATTAATGCAATGCCATGGGATGGTCAAAGGTTAGTTAAGGAGGCAAGTGCATGCTTGGGTGTTTCAGGAATGTGATGTGAGCAACAAAATGTACCTTTACAGAATCATAGAAATGTAAGGATGGAAGAGACCTCAATAGGTCACCTAGTCCAGCCCCCTGCACTGAAGCAGGACCAAGTATAAACACCTTTCTGGGATGGTCTAACGGGCTCTTAAAAACCTCCAGTGACAAGGATTTCACAAGTTCCCTACTCAGCCTGTTCCAGTTTAACGGGGCTTATAGTTAAATAAGTTTTTCTTAATTTGCAACCCGAATCTCCCTTATTGCAAACTAAGCCCATTACTTCTTGTCCTACCTTCAGTGGACGTGGAGTACAATTGATCAGTCTCTTTATGCCAACCTTTTAATTATTTGAAGACTGTTACCATTCCCCCCTCAGCCTTCTCTTCTCTAGACTAACCCTGGCCAGTTCTTTCAACCTTTCCTCATCTCTCGTCTTTTCTAAACCTATCATTTTTGTTGCTCTCCTCTGGACTCGCCAATTTCTCTACATTTTCTTTACGTGTGGTGCCCCAAACTGGACACTCCAGCTGAGGCCTCATCAGCACCAAAGAGTGGAAAAATTATTTCCCTCTTCTTATATATGACCCTCCTGTTAATGCCTCCCAGGATATTGGCCTTTTTCGCTGCAGCATATTGTTCTTCTAGCAATAGCTCCAATATTCCACAGAGTCTCCCTGTGGACACTACTGAATGTTTTCCTGAAGTCGATAAAGTTAATTAAAATGGCAGGAGCTTTTTTGATGATCTGACAAAGAGTGAATATCTGTTCACAAACTGATCTACCAGCATGGAACCCAGACTCTTCTTCTTGTAATAATTTCATGCACCACCTTCTTCATTCAATTCAGCATCACAGTAGCCAATACTTTGCCTGGGATGGATAGCAGTACAATACCACTTCTGTTCGTGCACTGAGTAAGCTCACCTTTTTTTGGCAGTGCCATGATACCATCTTTCCCATCTACTGGCACTTTTCACCCATATTTTGTTAGAGTTTTGTTAAGGGGCAAGGTGAAATTCTGAATGAACAGTTGAGTACCTCTGCTGGAATTCTGTCACCCCCAGGAGCTTTCACATGCTAGAAACTGTGGGTTATCAGCCAAAAGGGTCAACATAATGAGTTTATATCATGGAAGCAGATAGGCAGTAAGATCAGATACAGGCCTGGGTTGGGAGGTTCAACATTATGACGGGCGTTAGACAAGGATGTGTGTTATCCACAATCCTTTTTACATTAGCAGTAGCATGGGTGAGGAAGCAGGCAACAAAAGGCCTGGTGGATGGTGGAAAATGGGATAGCGGAGACGAGTTACATGACCTAGACTGTGCCAATGACATTGAAGTGTGACATGGAACAGAATGATTGCCCTTTCATCAGAGGGAGAACAGGAAACAGCAAAAAAATGGATTGAAAGTAAATGCAGCGAACACCTAGATTATGAAGGTAAGAAAGAGGACTACAGAGGGAAAGGTGTACATGGCTGGAAAAGAAATTGAACAGGTAGAAGAGTTCTGCTACCTAGGGAGGGTGATGACCTTTGAAGGTGGCTGCGATAGAGATATTCATACGAAAATAGGAAAAGCAAACACCACTTTTGGAATGATGAACAATATCTGGTCAAACAAGGTCACCCACCACACCAAACTCCAGGATAGATTATGCCATGCAACTGAACTGAGCATGCTACCATATGGAGCAGAGACGTGGCCGATGACAGTGGCTAACAAAAAGAGATTGGAGGCCACCCATCACAGATGGCAGAGGAAGATACTACACATTTCAGGGAAAGACAAAATAAAAAATATGAGAGAGTAGGGGAGCTGACGGAGCAGGACATGTCAGACAATGTCATCAAAGAAAGAAGGCTCAGGTGGTTGGGACATGTACTCCATATAGAAGATGGGAGACATGCTAAGCAAGCATTGAATTAGGTACCCGAGGGAGGAAAGAGAAAACAAGGAAGGCCATGGAAGCACTGGCAGAAGACAGTGACAGAGGATATTGAATGCACTGGCATTATCTGGGAAAAAGTATCACAACTAATGAGTGACCATAATGTATGGAGGAACTGGACTGCCCAATGTGTCAGTGACACAGGCGGAACTAAGTGCTAAGTAAGTGACTAATCAAACTGCTGGTTCATTCAGTTTGTGATCCACTATCACTCCCAGACTCTTTTCTGAAGTACTACTGCCTAGCCAGTTATTCCCCTTACCCCGAGCACAGATGAGTGCCTTACATCCTCTAGTCTAGAGTGGGAATCCTACACAGCGACAAGGAGCTAAACCATAAACATAAAAGGGCTAGATGCTCCGCTGGTGTAAAACAGCAGTGATTTGGTACTTGGATGGAGCAATGCTGATTTACAGTAGCCAAAGACCTGGGACGATCAGATCCAAGAGACATTGCTGATCCACTATCACCTTGCTGAGCAGAACCAAAATCCCAGATCCAAACACTCAAAAGCTTTGGAGCTGTTTGGGCTTGGATCCAGCCTTTGCCCATTGCTTCTTAGGGCTGGATGAAAAGAACCAGTTTGCAAGTTCCAGCACTGCCAACTGCAAGCATTTAAAAATAATGAGACAGTCCTCCCCCCCCACAAATCCTGTAATTGGATTAAAAAACATGAGCTAAATAAATAAATGTTGGGTGCTTTTAACTTTGGCTTTTTTTCCAGCCCTCAGGTCACTCACAGGTCATGTTTTTCAAGTCTTTTTTACTCTTTTCTTAAATGAAAAGCTGAGATTTTCACCTGATCACATGACTCCAGCAGCTGGGGCTTTATGAAACATCAAATATCATGAGACTCAAGATAAAATCTGAAGATAAAATCATGAGTGCTTTCCTAAACCAGCTTAAAGTATATTGAATATTTTGTGTTGTCTGGCTTTTTGGAAGAATTGCCTATGATATTTCACTCTGCAAATGGAAAGGAGAAATCTTACCAGACCTTTTGGTTGCTCTATTCACAGTGCATAACATTCTGGACTTTATTAATCTTCATGGAAGTAATTAAATCAGATAGATCAATGTAACTGATTTTCCTTTTTTCTCGATGGAACACATTCATGGTTAGCAATTCCTTACTTGGCATTCTTGGGGAAAGAAAGTGAATGTACAACGTCTGGGGATTGGTCCTGCTTTGAGCAGGGGGTTGGACTAGATGACCTCCTGAGGTCCCTTCCAACCCTGACATTCTATGATACATTTCTGAGCCATGAAACTACGCACAACAATCACAAGTCCCATAACAGTAATTTTTCAAAGGACTAGCAATTCTTGTAGTAAACATGAATGTTTTACTTGGGGGAATTTATGCCAGCCTAAGCCTTTATTGGCTGCGGGTAGGAATTATAGTTATTATAGAAAGAGAGCTAAATATTAAACTTGGGTCTAAAAGAAAGATAAACCATTTATTCAGCCCTGGAAACAAACAAATAAAACCTTCCGGAAACAAGGGGAGGCTAATAAAATACTAAGAAATCTTAGTGGAAAAGGGTTTTTTGCTCAAAACCTCACCAGGGACTGAGTACATTTTGGAATAGTACTGACCACCACCTAGGAAGAAATTCTTAATTGTCATTTCACCAGATTCTCCATCTGGTTGAAAAATTTTCATCAGAAAGTTTTCAGTTTAAAAAATGCCTTTGAATCATATGAACATTTTTGCAAAAAAATTTCGTACCATTTGAAATTTTCGGATTTGTTGATTAAACAATTTGAGATGAAAAAAAATCTGTTTTCAATCAAATCAAACAAAAAAAAGGTTCCTCTTGATTGGAGCCAGATGGAATTGAAATGAACTTTCTTCTCTTTTGGCTTTTTGGAGTTTGGCGAAGATAATCTAATAGGGAACTACAGAGGTCTATGGAGAACCAAGTATAGTTAAGGTAGGGAAATCTCAGCCATTTCAGTGAGCAGGGCATGCAGTTAGCATGACAGAAGACAAATCTTCTACGGAAGGACATCCTTATGGCATCTGACGAAGAAGATTGAGGGATAATGTTGAGCAAGATGTAAATGCTCTTACTGAATTATCATCAATGGGAAAAATATGTCCTTGACAGCTAGAGTTGTGGGAAGATTGTAAGAGCAGTCAAGGACCTCCATGGTCTATAAAGGCCAGGAGTAGGACAATAGGTGTAGTTTTTTGAGTTCTCCCCACTCTCCCTTTTCACCCCCGTTTTTTCAGTGGAAAAAATGAAAATGTGTCATTTTGAGTCTATTCAAATCCAAATTATTTTTTTCCATTTTTTAATGGATTTGAAGCCATTTGTGTGTGTGTGTTTTGAATCCTTTTGTCAAAAAATAATAATCAGAAAATGTCAGGAACATGGTTTGACATTTGGCAGAGAAAGATGCAAATGTTTAGCCTGGCCCTACCAAACTCTCAAAGAATGCCAAGAAAGCCCTGTGCAATGAATGGAGAAACTTGGATCTGCTTGTTAAACCGCCAGTACTAACTCAGAGGAATCTGTTTGGTGATCAGAAACTTAATTAGATTAAAGCTATTGTAACTGCTAGTTGTCAAAGGAGGATTAGCAAGAGGCAAATAATGTCAATGAGAACAAGCTCTAAGAGGATCTCTGAACTAAGAGAAGGATGGTGGGCCATCACGCTGAATGTTCTGCTGTCAAGAGCAGCACAGACCTTCTTGGGAGCTAAAATGTCTAATCCTACTTAGTCAATAGATTTTTACTATCAGAGGTGGCCTAGCTAACTAGGCTACTGCTCAGTAGATACTCATCTTCTGTGGGTGAGAGTCAAGCTTTCGAGCTACAAAGAGCTCTTCTTCAGAGGAGAGGGACTGGACTAGATAGATGACCTCTCAAGGTCCCTTCCAGGCCTGCGATTCTAGGATGCAATGATTCAGGTCTGGGAAACTAAGCAGAGCTCTGGGTGGCTCAAAAGCTTCTCTCTCTCCCCAGCAGAAGCTGGTCCAATAAAAGATATTACCTCACCCACCTTGTCTGTCTAATATCCTGGGACCAACCTGACTACAACAGCACAGCATACTTCACCTTGCACAGTCATTTACATGGGGAAAGTGAATCTCAAATGCCACCTGTAAGGGAGCGGACTCACCCCTGCGGTGCCTCCTGCTGGTCGTCCATGGGAATTAGCTCTTCCAGCATCCTGGAGCGCCGCCTGCAGGCTTGTGAGCCACCTTACCACTGGCCCCCCATGTCCCTCCCAGGACCCTGGTGCCCCTTTCTCTGGGTTGCTGCCCCCCTGGCAGTACCCCCACACTCTGGGTCTCCCCACCCAGGGGAACCCCCACCCACTCACCCCACCTCACCTCAGTGTAAGGCTACTGCTAGTCACCATCTAGCCCCACTCCCTGGGGCAGACTGCAGTTTACACCACTCATCACAGGCAAGGTTGGGTTGGACCTGCTGCCTGTCTCTATAGCTGGGCTGCCCCTCTGCAGCCCCGGTACTGGTCTTAGGCCCTCAACTAGGCCCGCAGCCTGGGGGTTTTCCAGGCTGGAGCTCCCCAGCTTCTCTAGCCTTCCCCCAGCCTTGCTCCACTCCTAGTACCCTGCTCAGCTCCCTAGCAGCCAGGCCCTTCTCTCTCTACAAGCAAAGAGAGACTCCTGAGCTTCTGGCTGCCCTGGCCTTTTTATAAGGCCCGGTTAGTCTGTTTGGGGCGTGGCCCCAGCTGCAGCCACTTTCCCCAATCAGCTGGGGTTTTGCTCCCTTCCCCAGCCTCAGCCCTCTGCAGGGCTTTTCCAACCCCTTCAGGGCTGGAGCGGGTGCCCACTTCCTGGTTACCCAATAGGTACACCACCATTCTGGTCTGGTCGTGTTTCACACTCACTTTGCACTGGTGTAAGTGAGTGCACAAGGCGCAGGGCAGTGGCAAATCAGGCCTCTTATTTTAACAATGACTAGCAAAGCATAGTATCAGAGGGGTAGCCGTGTTAGTCCATGTTATGCTCCAATACGTCTGTTAGTCTATAAAGTGCCATAGGACTCTTTGTAGCAAAGCATAGATCCTGTATGTCTGAGGTTATAAACTTCTTGAATTCAGTACAGGCTTTTCCATGGTGTTTGTCACCATGGTATCTGAGCCCCTCCCAAACAGAAATGGCTTCATTCCTCTGGCTAGGGAGTAGCACCGCTGAAAAGGACCTGGGGGTTAGAGTGGATCACAAACTCAATAAGCCAACAATGTGGTGTAGTTGAAAAAAGGCTAATCTCATTCTAGGGTGTATTAACATGAGTGTCAAATGTAAAACACCGGAGGTAATTGTCCTGCTCTACTTGGCACTGGTGAGGCCTCAGCTGGAGTCGTGGGTCCAGTTCTGGGGGCCACACTTTAGGAAAGATGTGGACAAATTGGAGAGCGTCCAGAGGACAGCAACAAAAAATGATAAAAGGTTTAGAAAATCTGATCTACGAGGAACGGTTAAAAAATCTGGGCATGTTTAGTCTTGAGAAAAGACGACTGAGGGGGGACCAGATAACGGTCTTCAAATATATTAAGCACTGTTATAAAGAGGATGGTGAGGAGGACAAGAAGTAATCTGCAGCAAGGGAGATTTGGTTAGATACTATGAAAAACCTTCTAACTCTTCAGATGGGGAACTGAGGCACAGAGAGACTAGATGACTTGCCCAGAGTCACATGAGTTTGTAGCAGATCTCCTGAGTGCCAGTCTAGCCTTAACCACAAGAAGACCAGTCTCAAGAAATGCCCTAAAAACACTGCCTTTAGTCACCAAGTCCTTCCTCCTAGACTAGGAGTCTGAATCTGGTGACTAAATGATTGCCTGGTTCTGTTCACACACACACACACACACACATATTATCAATAATTACTTCACTGGTGATTTAGTTTGTCTTAATTTGTGATGGCTAAACTGAGAGCCATGCTGCAAGATATAATTGAGAGGTTTAGGAAGAAGCTTCCCCTATGGACCGTATTCCATAATTGCCCACTTCAGGGTTCCCTGCACCCCATACTGGGGCCAAGAGCTCCGTAGGCTTAAAAAAGGATTCTATGTTTACTAGGATGATGGAGAATCCTGGCCTCCTTTGTGAAGCGCTTTGAGATCTACTGATGAAAGAAGGCATTATAGAAGAGCTCAGTAATAGTACATACATTCAGGAGGATTGATTTTTAATCAATGGATATAAACTCTCATGCTTCAGGGCAAAATCTAGGAAGAAATGTCCCAGAGGTATATTATTCCTTAATTGTTCACTATAATGTTTTTTTGCATCTTCTTCTGAAGCAGCTCACTGGTCACAACAGAGACAGGGTACTAGAGCTGGTCTGGTCCAGCAGGGAATTCCTGTGCTCATATGGTTTATAAGGCCTGAAATCAGCCCTGCTCTTTATTTATTTTGTAACCTCATATTAGGTTAGCGTGGAGAACACCTGGCTCTTTTTAAGATGTATATAAGGCATTTTGATGGCAGCCCACATAGTTAGCTCAGTGGAGCTATGCTGAGTTACATCAACTGAGGATCTGGCCCTGGGGCACTCAAAGCACTGCCTTCGCTTCACATTAACAGCTCTCCCCTGCAGTGAAACCAGTTTGGAACACACACACACACACACACACACACACACACACTATACACATTCAGAAGGGATGCCAAACACACTGACACTTTTAGGCTGCTACGGACGTTGATTAAGTCTGATCTCTGCTCCAGGCACTTCAGAAACGCGAGTGACATTACTGCAAATGTACCTCCAGTGTCAAAGTACATCCATCGATCCCTTTTGTGAAAGCAGCTTGTGCTCTACCAGGCTCAGACACTGTTTTATTTATCGAAATCATTACGGCTGAGTTGGTGTTTCCATTACAGAACTTGGACCCTGAGGGTTAGCGGTTCGCTCTGCTGTTTAAAATTGTATTGGACGGAAACTTGGCTTACAATTGCCCTGATGTCAAGAGTTAAATACATAAAGAGGCAGTTTTCATTCCGTCTCCGTCTCCGCCGTGATCCAGAGCTTTTCCACCTGGTGGCTGGATTGCTGCAGGATACTCCTCCTGGGACACTCCACCTTGGGAAGCACGCGGCTGCCTGTTTAGGAGAAGACTGTGCCCGGCCTTAGCACAGGATAGGGCATGGTGCTAGGAGCCTCCCCTGTGCTCCTGCATGAGGGTCTGGCCCATTCACAGTCCCTGCATTCAGGGGAGCAGGAGGATGCTCCCTTCTAGCACCCCTGGAGACACAAATCACCCCAGTGGTGGGACTGTGATCCAGGGTTATTCCTCAACTGCTACAATGCTTCTTAGACCTTCCCTCTGAGGCCCCGGGTACTGGCCCCCATCAGAGACAGGACGCTGAACAGGTGCAATTCCTACAGCGTAGAGACCACCCCTATCCTCATCACAATACCGTGGGAGCTGAGGCCCAGGGGCTTGTTCAAGCCGCCAGGCTCTAGCTGTAAGTATCAGGGTGCAGGAGGCAGGGCACTCTCCATGAAGGGCCCAGGGCTCTGGAATTTGATCCCCTACTGGCCTGACAACTTTCAGAGCAGTTGTTCTAATTATCGGAGCCCTGGCCAGAGCAGAAGGGCTCACGTACACTTTAAAGTAGTCAAACAGCACGTTCTAAATCGCAGCAGCGAAGCCCCACAGCAGAGAGGGGGCGCGTCTTTTACAGAAAACATTCCAGGCTCCTCTCCCAATCCCGCAACTGGCTCCCCGCTGTCAGACCTCCATGCCTACCTGTGTGCCACATGGGCTCCATGTAGATCCAGCGGGCCATCCAGGCAGACCCAGCTGCACAATCAGGACCTAATTTTATACATGGCACATGGATACCACAGTAGCTGAATAGACAGAGAGAGAGAGAGGGAGATTTCAGATGCTGTTTTCATTTCGTTAGTTACTTGTAGTTAACAGCCGCTGCCTGAGAATCCTTGTCCAGTTTTATTTCCCAATTCACATATCTGGGCATACTACAGTGGGCGAGAATGGGGGGAGGGGGGGAAGCTGGTGTTAATGGTGCCCATTCTGTACCCCTTCCACACATAAGATAAGGTTTTCAAAAGTAAGCAGCAATTTTGTGGGCCACCATTTCTGAGTGCCCAACCTGTGACACCTTAAAGGGGCTGGACCCTCAGAAAGCACTGAGTGCCCACCCTCCGAAAAACACCTCTAAGATGTATCAAGTTGGGCAACCAAAATTACTAGCCACTTTTGAAAACCTTGGTGCAGCGATCTCCAGGGGTGGTTTTCTGGGGCTGTTAACCAGCACCAAGGACTTATTTGAGAGAGAGAGAGAGAGAGAGAGAGAGAGAGAGAGTGAGTGAGTGAGTGAGTGAGTGTGTATTGATGTTCCTCATGAGGCTTTGAAAGAGGTACAGAGCAAGATAAAATGGGAGTGACTTGGGGCTATGTCTGGTTCGCTCAGTTGCATCAAAATAAGCGCTGGATCCCAGGATGCGCTGTGTGCGCATTGGCATCGCTCTGCTTCCCATGGTTATGTACAGTTAAAAAATAGGTTACTTGGTGTTCATGGTCTAATGCATAATGAGACCGAGTGCCTGTGTAACACCGACAGATCCCGGTCATCGGCATCGAACGTGGACCTCTGGAGCTAAATGCATGAGCCTCTACTGCAGGAGCTAAAACCCAACTGGCTGTAGAGCAGACTCATTAATCTCCGTCTCTTAAGTGCTCGTGGTGCCACTAGATGGGACAGAGCACCACACCCAGGAGTGTGTGGGTTACACCTGCAATTCCCAATGAGGTCAGTAGGTGGCAGTAGTGCTTGGCACCTCTTGGAATCAGGGTGCGTGTGTGTGTGTGTGTCTGTCTTTCTGTTGTACATAAAGCTTTTTAGAGGACAAACGATACCTTTAAAAAAGCAAAGGCAACTGTCAAGCAGCACCAATGAGACTGTGCCCAGCAGCCACTGGAGAGGTGCAGAAGGGTTTGATACTTAAACAGACCGGGTTTGATCATTTCTGGAAGCAAAAAGCTGCGGCCATCAAGCCACCATTTTGCTTAAAAAGGGCATGATCCCTTTTTTAAAAAGACTGTGTAGTGATTTAGTGCTGGTGAAAGGTGTGGGGTTTAATGTAGTATTATTATTTGTATAGCAGAACATCTACAGGTCCCAATCAAGGCTGGGTCCTCTTGCACTAGGTATTGTAGAAACACCTAGCAAAAGAAACAGTCCCTCCCCCAAGGAATTTACACTTTAATTAGACAAGGCAGACCAAAGGGAGGGAGAAAGGAAATATCATTATTGTTGTTGTACAGCTGGTGAATTGAGGCCCATAGAGATAAAGTGATGTGACCAAGGTCACACAGAAAGCCTGTGGCAAAGTCTGGGGTTTAACCCAGATGTCCCAAGATTCAATGCAGAACCTTTAGCCACTAGGCCAGCCTTTCTAACTGAAGTCCTCTCTATGCCCACCCTGTCCTGGGAGGACCATCTCAAGGGTGTTGCAGTTTCCATGGCAAGTCAATCCTTGGCCATGCTGAGGAAGCTCACAAGGCACAAGTTAGAGTATGACCACACTGCACATGAAGGGATGATGGTAGGCGTGGTAGTTTTAATCTAGCCAGCACAGGTAACTAGTAGTGTAGACTTGGTGGCACAGGTTTCAGCATGGCCACATGAGTACAAGTCCACCAGAACTCATGGGTACATACTCTGGTTGCTAGCCCATGTCAGCACTACTATTGTTACCCATGCTAACTAAAATAAAGCCAATGCAGGTATGCCTACCCCATGATATACCTTCACTTGCCCTGTAGATAGCCCCTTGGTGGCAAACATGATAGGGAGTGGGAACTGAACTGAGATTCCCCCTAACTCATTTCACGAAGGCCACTGACCTGCCATCAGATGGTAACTATAAACTGCACACTCTGAACCCAGAAGATCAATCCCTGCATGAAATGTTGTTGTGGGTTATCACCCCAGTGATCTCTACTGGCCAGATGATTATATTAACCCCTGGTGGGTCCCCTGCCCTAAGTGGCAAAGGCAATGAATGGTGTTACCCACCCATATCCCAACATCCCTCTAGAAATAGCACGTTCATTGCCATGGCCTTTGCTGCTCTCACACCAAACACCAACAGCATTCTGGGCAGCCCAAGGAACGTAGTCATAAGTGGCATGTCCGCTCTAGTCAAAGTTCTGGACAGGCTACATTAAGGTCTTTTCAGCTGCACATGAGTGAGCATTTGTCCCTTGCACCTGGGGATGATACAACAGCCACTTATGAGCCCATTTGGTCTAAAAATACAGTGTCAATCCCCCTGACACTAATGCTGATTTTGAAAGCATTTGGCACCAAGTTTCATCTCACTGGGCCAGTGGGCACATCTCTGCCTCCTTCTCCTGCATCGTCATCACGTGTCAAAGCACCTAGTAAGCCAGAGACCCCAGCAGCAGGAATTTGGCAAAAAACTGTTCTGACTTCAAGACTCATCACCCTATTTCACTGAAACGTGGTGAAGGATGTAGATCAGCATTTGGAGAATTACCATTCACATACACTGCCCCGCTGGTGAAGAAATCATCAGTAGTGGCAATCGGGCTGCTTTACTAACTGCTAATTTAGAGAGACATAGTCTAGTTAGCTTTAAATCTGAAGGGTGCAGTGATGGTGCCTAAAAGTATTTTTTTAAAGATGATCTAAGGTTCATAACTATATCTTTTCAAATGATGTCAGATAGTACGTGTAGCATTAACTGTGGGGTTCATGTTTTGTATTCATCCTGGATGGTAAGAATTTTCAAAAGAACTCAACTCCCATCTGAGCTCAAAATTAAGTGTCCGGATTTTCGAAAGAGCTCACGAGTTTTTTGGAATATGTGGCCATCACGGTCACAATGGGTGCTTGGACCTTTTGAAAGTCTGGCCCTTATTTCGGGATGAAAATGGGAGCTGACCCCTTTTGGAAATCCACTCCAATATGTCTATTTCAGTGGTTCTCACACTCTTTTTTTCACGGACCACTTGAAAATTGCTGAGGGTCTCGGCGGACCACTTAATGATCTTTCCAAATGTTGTTTGTACCATTAGCTAACTATTGTAAAGCGCTTTGGATAAAAGTGCTATATAAAAAATCCTTTAGAATAATTAACTTTTTTTCTTCTACAAATAAAAGCACACAACTCATATTTTAATATCAGTAGTCTTACCTTTCTAATGCGATGGATGTGCCCTCTCTCCCACGCTGCGGCAGCCCCTGAGCTGAGGCTGGGAAGGAGAGGGGTCTCTCCCTCTCTCCCCCATCACAGCAGTCACAGAGCTGAGGCTGGGAAGGAAGGCCATCTCTCCCCGGCAGCCGCAGCCCTGGAGCTGGGGAAAGTCGCCTCTTTCTCTGGCTGTCGCAGCCCTGCACGTCCCAAATNCCATTAAAATGTCCCTGTAACGAGCCCTTGACTTTACGCCAGCCTTTTTCGTCTCTAGAATGTGGAGGGCACTGTGGTCTTTATACCATGCCACTGAAAATGAAAAACTATATTAAAAAAAATCTCACTGAGTGTTCATTCAATTCCAGGGAGGCTGACTTCTCAGCAAAAGACTTTTCTGCCAAAGTCGTATTTAAAAATGATGGGATTTTCTTCTGCAAAACTGGGTTTCAAAAAAGGGGGCACATTTAAAGTACACACCGTTTATTTCAAAAGGCAGGTATTTTTCCTGCAATAGTTTAAGGTTAATTTCAAGATGGAGGCTTCGCTTATGGTGGCAACCGTGATGTCACAGCAACAGGCAGAATGTGGTAACAGCATGAGAAGAACAGAGTGACATAACAATGGCAGTCTAGAAACAGCTGCTGTTTCCTTTCAAACGCGGGAGCAGGCTGCATGGAGAGTGTGTGAGGATCTGAGACAGCTGCCACCTGTGTCTGCGTGTGTGTGCGTGTGTGCGTGTGTGTGTGTAAAGAGATAATATTCCAGGCTCTGGCTCTGCCTAATTCTGGACAAGGTAAGAGTTTTCTCACGTTACTGCATTTCTCGTCATTTGTATATGTTCTCTGACCTTCACTGTTTCCTTCCCCCCTCTACTGTCCTTGCAATGCAAACCCAATGCCCATTTCTCCTACTTGCATGCTGCCCACACTGCCCACAGTGTTGCCAACCCAAAACGTGAGTCAGACCCCACTCCTCAAATCATGATATTGCCCTAAAGAATCATGAGAGATTTTTAAAAATAAAAATATGGGTTTCTTTTAAATTGATTTCTTGTTTAGGAACCTTTAGGGTGCACTCAGTGC
>QXTE01000147.1:793158-815717 GCA_003942145.1 Platysternon megacephalum
CCGGATTTTCGAAAGAGCTCACGAGTTTTTTGGAATATGTGGCCATCACGGTCACAATGGGTGCTTGGACCTTTTGAAAGTCTGGCCCTTATTTCGGGATGAAAATGGGAGCTGACCCCTTTTGGAAATCCACTCCAATATGTCTATTTCAGTGGTTCTCACACTCTTTTTTTCACGGACCACTTGAAAATTGCTGAGGGTCTCGGCGGACCACTTAATGATCTTTCCAAATGTTGTTTGTACCATTAGCTAACTATTGTAAAGCGCTTTGGATAAAAGTGCTATATAAAAAATCCTTTAGAATAATTAACTTTTTTTCTTCTACAAATAAAAGCACACAACTCATATTTTAATATCAGTAGTCTTACCTTTCTAATGCGATGGATGTGCCCTCTCTCCCACGCTGCGGCAGCCCCCGAGCTGAGGCTGGGAAGGAGGGGGGTCTCTCCCTCTCTCCCCCATCACAGCAGTCACAGAGCTGAGGCTGGGAAGGAAGGCCATCTCTCCCCGGCAGCCGCAGCCCTGGAGCTGGGGAAAGTCGCCTCTTTCTCTGGCTGTCGCAGCCCTGCACGTCCCAAATTCCCCCCAATCCCTCTTCTCACCCCATTGCCCCCTCCCAACTACCCCCTATTCCCCCCCAAGGCCACCACCTCACCTTACATGTGCGTCTTCTCCAGGGTCCAGGCACCTAATTAGCGGAGCCATGCCTGCGCAGCTCCACTATTTAGGTGGGTGGCCCTTCATTCTCTCATGTGTGGCCACCCAGGCACGCACCTTAGAGGGAACTATCCGTGGACTACCTGAATGGAGCTCGCGGACCACAGTTTGAGAACCTCTGGTCTATTTGATTTTAGTTATTAAGCAAGGAGATAGGGGATACCAACTGGTGTAGCCCCTACTTGCTTCTCCTGGTAACTTTAAGAAGAGACAGTTTTAAAAAAAAAATGTAGTTTTCTCATTGGCACCATTAAAATGTCCCTGTAACNCTCACTTCTGCTATTTGCTGTTCACTACACAGAGAGGGTGACAGGTCAGTGAAATCACAGGGTATTGCTTCTGACCCCTCAGTGGCAGAGTGAAACCTTTTAAAGCAGGAAAAGCAGAGAAGGTGAATAGCAAATGCTGTCATCTTGTTCACGTGATATAAGATATCATAATGCTACTTTATAAGTCCATGGTATGCCCATAAATACTGTGTGCAGTTCAAAGCGCCCCCATCTGAAAAAAAGATATATCAGCACTGGAAAAAGTAGAGAGAAGAGCAACAAAAATGATTGGAAAGATGGAAGCGGTTCTATTTTAGGCAAAATTACTGTTCAGCTTAGAAAAGAGACGGCTAAGGGGGGATGTGATCGACGTTTACAAAATCACGAGTGGTGTCGAGAAAGTAAATAAGGGAGCGTTACTACCCCTTCACATCACACAAGAACCATGAGTCAGCCAATTAAATGAATAGGCAGCAGGCTTTAAACGAACAAGGAAGTATTGACGTATCTGGCACCAGCTAGTCGAATAACAGGATACTGGGCTAGATCGACCTATGGTCTGACCCAGCATGGGCATTCTTATGCTCTCAAAGGGACCCCATTTCCGGTTGAGGCCTATAGCTGCTAATGTAATCTAAATAATAAATGGGGGGCAGGGCCCTCAGAATTCTAGCAGTGCCCCCTGGGGGCAGACTGCCTCAAATTTCTCTAAGATTGGGGTATGAAAACAACCGCGCTAGGGAATTTTGGTTCTAGTTGTTTTCTGGGGGCTTTTCCATTATTTGTACATGTGCTAGTGGAGGATTGCGCACTACCATGCACGCCACTGCAAGGAATCCTCCAAAGCAGGCAACAGCATCACAGAAAAGCTAGAAGAGAAGCCCTCTAGTATAATGTTCACAGCCTGTGGGGCCCCATTACCACCCCGCCTCCTCCCTCAGGGAAATGGAGCCTTCCCTTGTCTGACACAGCCTCGCAATTAGGGAAAAGGTCTGTTAGCTCATGGGAGCCTCAGGGGCCAATGCTCCCTTCAGTGTATTGTCCAGCCTGGCTTGAAAAGGCAAAGGACTTATTGCTTAAATGTATGGATGGCAAATTCTGTGATGCCTCTGCCCCTCCTACCCGCCCCCCTCCCATACCCAGCCCCAGAAGGAGAGTGTATTTAACTGTGTGATCTGAAAGAGACCCCCATTCATCATACTACCAGGCTGGCTTGCTCAGCATGTCCCCTAGGACCACCCCCCCCCCCTCCTGCCTGCCTCTCCTTTCCAATGGAGGTCGTTAATAATACATGCTCAGAGAGTCTCTGAGTGATCGCAGGTTCTAATCACTTCAGCCCCTATTAGCTTTACAGGGGAGCTGACCTTTCACAGCCCAAGAGGGCATCTTCACGGAAAAAGGGCTGGCACAGTGTGGGCTGACACAGCTCTTCTATTTGCTGCAGCTGGGGAGAGGCAGGGCTTGCCGAGTGGTGAGCCCCGATAAGGTCAGTGACGGCTGTGTCATACGCAGCGAACCTCTGCTTTGAACACGACAGTGATGGAAGCACTAGCTGGGGGAAGACGTATTGAGAAGAATGGAAGCATGGGAAGAATTTAACCAGGTTGTGGCTGGCTGTGACAAACTGCTTTGGCTCGTGATCCACTCTTTGGAACACTGTTTTTATTCCCTGATGTTTTCCATCCCTGAGATGCATGATAATTCCCTTTCCCTGTATTTAGTGCAGTGACTAAATGTAGACAAATTCACTTGGAAATTTTTTAAAACATAATATTTAGTATGTATATAGCCGTTTACAGACGTAGACATTAATTAATCCTGATTATATTACTGTGATGTGGGGAAGTATTATTGTCTCTATATTATCAGTGGGGAAACTGAGGCATAGAGAGAGACAAAGTGACTTGGCCAAGGGCACAGAAGGAGTTGGTGTCAGCCCTGGAATTAAAACCCTTGGCATCCATTCCTGTGCTAAAGCCACTAGGTGTCCTCTATGATAATCTATTTCGTTTGTAATATATTTAACAATTAATGTGTATACGGCGCTTTAGGAATGTAAACTGCTGTTATAAGTACTAATTGCTGTTAATTGAACAATAATGAAAACCGGGAAGTGAAGACGCTACATAGGACACATACTTAAATGAAATAAGAAACACACCTCTCCCAGAACAATAGATGGAATCAGCTGTTGAGAGTTTCAGAATATAAAACACCTGAAAAAAAAGCCAAATATTTGAGATGGCCCTAAGCAGCAGGACTAAATCTGAACCCTTTGCCACCAGACCTTGTGGGAGTTGAGATCTAAACTTTGGGTTATTTTCATGAGGAGCGCCAACTAAAATCCCAAATCTGAGTTCCTACCCAGTGAAAGATTTTTGGTACCAGAGCATTCTCCAGTGAAGCAGACAAAAATCTAATCCCTGGAAGCTGAAATCAGCAAAAGTCAAATAGAAAATAAGGTAAATTTTTCAATACTATTTAGGAAATATTAACAGGTTCACAAATCCCTGCCCTGTAAATATCAGAAACAAAACAGTAATCATTACAACAGTGAGCTTCAGTACTGGATGTCTTTTAAGATTGGATGTCTTCTAAAATACATAGATTCTAAGGCCAAAATGGACCATTATGATCATCTAGTCTGACATAGGACACAGGACAGACACAGGACATAGAATGTATGACACAGGACATAGAATGTCCCCAAAATAATGCCTAGATCATATTCTTTTACAAAAACATCCAATCTTGATTTTAAAATTGTGAGTGACAGAGAATCCACCACCCCCCTTGATAAATCGTACCGGTGGTTAATTACTCTCACTGTTAAAAATGTACACCTTATTTCCAGTCTCAATTTGTCTAATGTTAAACAGCACAAATCTCACAGCCTTGTTACAGCCTTGTCACAATCCAGTTACAGCCCAATTTGATCCTGCCACTCTTAGATACAGAGGCTTATGCCATACAGTCAACAGGAAAACAGCATATGGTCCTTAACAGCAGAGCCTCACTCTCTTCAAGCCACACTGGCACAAAGAATTGCTTGGTATTTAGCAACTCCCCTATCAAGGGACAGCTCTTGTTGTGGTTCTGTTCTATAAATACAAGCTGAGACCTGGACTGTGGCTGGGTAATAAGGGCCTTTTTTCAGAGGTACGGAAAACACCCACAACTCCAGATGAAGTTATCGGGCGCTGTGGGCAGTGAAAGGAGACACATGGGCTAAAGCACAGGGCAAGGAGCCAGGAACTCCTCTTATGATGCTGACTCCTTTTGTGACTTTGGGAAAGTCACTTATCCATGCTGCTTCAGCTTCCCCATCTGCAAAATGGGAATATTAATCCTTGCCAGCCTCACTGCAATGTTGTGAGGGGCTATCAGTGAATGCTTATAAAGTGCTTTGAAGATTCGTAAGTATTAGTTCAGGCCAGGGGAAGGTTGGAACATAAGAACGGCCATACTGGGTCAGACCAAAGGTCCATTTAGCCCAGTATCCTGTCTACCGACAGTGACTGTGTATTCAAGCGCATTGGGGGTTAGGTACTTTGATTCTGGTTAATTTTATATTGGTGCAAAAGAGGAGAGAAATGCAAGTTTCTCAGCCTCCTGGCCTTCCTCGGCACAATCCAGAAAGCCTTCCCAGAAGGCGCAGTATCATGTGAGCTCCTCCCATTTAATGAGGGTCAGTTTTTCCATAACGTGCCTGTCTGAAACCAGTTCCTGTGTTGAGGGGGATGGAGCAGTGGGTATGTGTGACGGGATCCCAGGGGTGCAATCTGGCCTGTGGGATCACTGAGCCCCCTGTCCCACCAACCTGGGACATCCCTCTCATTCTCTGATGCTGTTGGGAAGCTACTGCACTTACACAGACATCCCCAGCCAGGGACACACCCAACTGAGTGACATGAATGCTTTGCCAGCCGCTCATGAACCAATAGAGAGGCTCCAGCCAGTTCCTCCCAACTCCCCAGTCTTGCACGCAGAACTGTACCATCTTACCCTGGTCAGAAGCCTGACCAGTGTAAGTTCATTACCCAGTCTGCTACTCCCATCCCAAGCCCTTCAAACCAAACACACTGCATTAGGTAAAATATCAGACAGATTTATTCACTACAGAAAGATAGATTTTAAGTGATTATAAGTAGTACACATAGAGATCAAAGTTGGTTATCTAAGAAATAAAAGGAAATTCTAAAAACTAAACAGAATTTGAATCATGCAGGGTCTCAGCCTGGCAGATGGTACAAACAGGTCACAGATCTTCAATGCACAGGCTGGAACTGCCTTCCAGCCCAGGACCCCCTTCTCCAGTTCAAAGTCTTTGTCCTCCAGATGTGTTTCCAGGTGTTGAGTTGTGGGGGGAGTGACCCCCAGTCATGATATCACTTCCCTTCTTTATAGATTCTTCCAGCTTGCTGGAAAGATCTTTTGCTATGACATGGGTCAAGCAGTCTCCATTGTGTATGTGTTCTCTCTGAAATGGTCGTTGGGAGAATGGATTCCCTTCAATGGGCCATCAGCGCATCTGGCTGCTCCGTTGTTGTACCTGAAAGGCTGGCTGTGGGTGTTCCCAACCTCACAACATGTTTCAGTAACACACACATAGCAAAACTTTGTAACGTCACATACAATGATAGCACATACAATCCAACAGGACATTAGTGCTCAACAGATCAAGCCTTTTAAAATGATACCTCACAAGGCATACTTTGTACAAAATATTGTGCCGGATTGGATCACAGAAACCCCCTGGGAGCTGCCACCTGATGTGCCAAGACTACTTCTGCCCCTGCTTTCCCTGCCAGCTCGGGACCCCAGCACCCTGTCTTGCTGAGCCAGACAAGCCCGTCTGCTCCAACACAGACCCAGGGTCTGAATTACCTGCCCCAAACAGCTGCAGGCTTCAACTGAAGGCAGCTTACAGAAGTGTTCTTGTCTCTAACACTCAGATGCCCAACTCCCAATGGGGTCTAAACCCAAATAAATCCGTTTTACCCTCTATAAAGCTTATACAGGGTAAACTCATAAATTGTTCGCCCTCTATAACACTGATAGAGAGATATGCACAGCCGTTTGCCCCCCCAGGTATTAATACATACTCTGAGTTAATAAGTAGAAAGTGATTTTATTAAATACAGAAAGTAGAATTTAAGTGGTTTCTAGTAGTAACAGACAGAACAAAGTGAATTACCAAGTAAAATAAAATAAAACACGCAAATCTAAACCTAATACAGTAATACAACTGAATACAGGTAAAATCTCACCCTTAGAGATGTTTCAATAAGTTTCTTTCACAGACTGGATGCCTTCCTAGTCTGGGCACAATCCTTTCTCCTGGTACAGCCCTTGTTCCAGCTCAGGTGGTAGCTAGGGGACTCCTCATGATGGCTGCTCCTTTTCTCTGTTCCACCTACTTATATATATATCTTTTGCATAAGGCGGGAATCCTTTGTCCCTCTGGGTTCCCACCCCTGCTTCTCAATGGAAAAGCACCAGGTTAAAGATGGATTCCAGTTCAGGTGACATAATCACATGTCACTGTAAGACTTCATTACCCACTTGCCAGCACACACATATACAGGAAGACTTACAGGTAAAAAACAGCCATCTGCAGTCAATTGTCCTGGTTAATGGGAGTCATCAAGATTCCAAACCACCATTAATGGCCCACACTTTGCATAATTACAGTAGGCCCTCAGAGTTATATTTCATATTTCTAGGTTCAGATACAAGAGTGGTACATTTATACAAATAGGATGACCACACTCAGTAGATTATAAACTTTGTAATGATACCTTACAAGAGACCTTTTGCATGAAGCATATTCCAGTTACATTATATTCACTCATTAGCATATTTTTATAAAATCATATAGAGTGCAACCTCACACATATATCGCAATTCTACGACGGGGTGGATATGAGGGTTCTAGGGTACTGCTTTGCGGTACAGAGTGCCACAGTGTGCAATGAGGGAACACCAACAAACTAGCAGCTGGCAGTGAATGTTAGTGGCCGGATCATGGCCCTTGCTTCACACCAACACTGGGAAATGAAAGGCCATAAGGAGCCACCTTACTGTCCTTCAGTAGTAGCTGTAGGGCAGGCAGGAGCTTGTGGGGAGAGCAGCCACTGCTGGACCAGGACTTCTCCTGCACGGGCCAGGGCAAGGATTGGGTGGAATCTTGGCTCTGCTCTCCTACCCTCAGCCGCTGCAGCTGAGCCTGCAGAGAAGGGCGGTGAGCTATGCCAGGAAAAGGGCTGGCACAGATTACTTGCCCCATAGAGCAAGTGGGTCGCAGAGACCTCAGTGTGACTTTGGTCTGTGCTCTGCTTGTGGGGCAGTGCAGCTCCGTGTTGCCCCTTGCTCAGGGCAGAGCATTAGGTTACAATTCAGCCTTAAGCGAAGTCACAGACACGACCCAGAGTCAAGGAATCTGAACCCGAGAAGGGCGAGGCTATTTCCTAGGACTCTGTGTTTGATGCTATGAAAGACTCATCCTGATGCTAGAGATGACGGGACAAGTCCATTGCTTGTGGAATCACTCTCCCCCGCCCTGGTACGTGTGCAGCAAGCCTAGGAGCTGAAGGATTAGCCTTCTTGGACGGAAGGTACACAAGGACAGCCCGAACATTTGCACTGTGCAGGGGAGCAGTCTTGGGCAGTCTTTCATCACCTACACACCTTGGGGCTGCTCCCCATGGCAGGTGGGTCTAGCAGCTGGCGGAGAGGGTGGGGCTGAGAACACTTCTCATGAAGGATTGAAAGTAGTGGTAGATGACTGGCCCCCAGACCATTCAAAGCCACTGCATGGGGAAACATCTGGCAGAGCAGGACCCTCCAAAGTGCAAGACCTTCTGCAGGGGGACAATGGCCCATGTGCCCAGGGCTAACCCTGGAGGTATGAATGGAAGAGCTTCTTATGGGGGGAGGGATAGCTCAGTGGTTTGAGCATTGGCCTGCTAAACCCAGGGTTGTGAGTTCAATCCTTGAGGGGGCCACTTAGGGATCTGGGGCAAAATTGGTCCTGCTAGTGAAGGCAGGGGGCTGGACTTGATGACCCTTCAGGGTCCCTTCCAGCTCTATGAGATAGGTATATCTCCATATATTATTATATTATTATTATGTTAGATTTCCAGGTGTCTAGCAGATGAGCATGTAACAGAGTTCAGGAGGCTGTTTACAACTAGAAGCTCAGAAATCCAGGGTATGGTGAGCTTTCCAAGACAGCAGTGACTTCCAGCTGGCACTCATGTTTATTTCCTTTATTAGGAAGGACGCTGTTCAAAAACCAATAGTCAAATGTCTGTCCCCTAGGGATGCTGGTTAAAATGTATTATACCAGAATTGGTTCCTACGACATTATAATTAGGACTCATTTCCTTATTATGCCTATTTCCTACCTAGCGTGATTCACTAATGAATTTCTATGGGCTGTGTAATCTGCCTGCTTTTTTATTTCAATACGTGGCTGCTTGCTGTGTCCAATTTTCATTCTGACTTCAGCTCAATAGAAGAATCACATCAGAAATGCTAGCAAATGTCTGAGAAAAGCTCTTCAACTTGATTAAAAACAGCACATGCTGATTTACTGCAAGTGTGCTTCTTGCAGAAAAGAGTATATACATTTTTCTACTACTGGGGAGGAGACTGACTTTGAGCCTTGGGGGACTCCTAGTTCAATTGTTATTACATATTTCCATTAGCAAGTCCCTTACACACTGAATTTCAAAAGTGACTGGAATGATTTTTGTCTTTTTCCATTTAGTAACCGTATATAGTGTAAACAAGAAAGAGGCTCAACCGGCCAAATATGGATCCAGACCACAACACCACAAGATTTAGGGTTGCCTGAATTTTTTTATTCACCTCATTATTATATGCAAGGCTGTTGGCACTATTAATGTTGCCCGACATTTCCCATTATAAGACCCTGTTTCAGTGGTTTTAACTTGGGTAAACTTTAACCATTTGGGCTGACATTTTCAAAGCTGGGTGTTTGGCTCAGGCTGAATTTTTCTGGAACGTTTCAAGCCAAAACAAATCGGCTGCTTCTGAGGAGAAGGCTGATGGAACATAAATTATTTTGTAATGTTAATAAAAATACTTAAGAATAGCCATACTGGGTCAGACTAATGGTCCATCTAGCCCAGTGGCTGGTGCCAGATGCTTGCGAGGGAATTATGTGTTATGTGAAGGGGTAAATTACATTTCCTTATTCACTTTCTCCACACCATTCAAGATTTTATACATTTCTATCATATTCACCCTTAGTCATCTCTTTTCCAAGCTGAACAGTCCCAGTCCTTTTAACTTCTCCTCATATGGAAGTTGTTCCATACCCCTACATTTACTGTACTTTTTCCAATTCTAATATATCTTTTTTGAGATGGGGCAACCAGAACTGCACGCAGTATTCAAGGTGTGAGAGTACCATGGATTTATATAGTGGCAGGGCCGGCGCAACCCATTAGGCGACCTAGGCGGTCGCCTAGGGCGCTGCTATTTTGGGGGCGCCGGCGCCGCAGCCACCCGTAGAAATTTGGGGGCGGGACCTTCCGCCGCCGCTGTTGGGGGCGGCATTTCGGGGGCGGGACCTTCCGCCGCCTAGGGCGCCGGAAGAGCTGGCGCCGCTACTGTATAGTGGCATTATGATATTTTCTATCTTACTATCTATCCCTTTCCTAATGGTTCCTAACAATCAGTTCGCTTTTTCTGACTGATGATGTACATTGAGCAGATGTTTTCAGAGAGCTATTCAGGGTGCCGCCAAGATCTCTTTCTTGTGTGGTAACAACTAATTTAGACCCCATCATTTTGTAGGTATGGTTGGGATTATGTTTACCTATGTCCAATGATTTTAATTTATTAACATTGAATTTCATCTGCCATTTTCTTGCCCAGTCACCCAGTTTTGTGAGATCCCTTTGTAAGTCTTTGCAAGCTGCTTTGGACTTAACTATCTTGAGTAATTTTGGATCATCTGCAAATTTTGCCACCTCACTGTTTACCCCTTTTTCCAGATGATTTATGCATATGTTGAACAGCACAAGTCCCAGTACAGATCCGGGGGGGGGAGGGGGGGGAGGGGAAGGAGAGGGACCCTCTATTGTGAAAATGGACCATTTATGCCTAGTCTTTGTTCCCTGTATTTTAACCAGTTAATGATCCATGAGAGGACCTTTCCTTTTATCCCATGACTGTCTACTTTGCTGAAGAGCCTTTGGTGAGGGATCTTGTCAAAGACTTTCTATTTGTCCAAGTACAACTATATCCACTGGATCATACTTGTCCACATGTTTCTTGACACCCTCAAAGAATTCTAGTAGATTGGTGAGGCATGATTTCCCTTTACAAAAGCCTCATTTACTCTCCCCCAACATATCATGTTCATCTAGGTGTCTGATAACTCTGTTTACTCTAGTTTCAACCAACCTGCCTGGTACTGAAATTCTGTAATTGCCAGGATCACCTCTGGAACCTTTTTTTAAAACATCGGTGTTATATTAACTATCCTCCAGCCATCTGATTCAGACTTTGATGTAAGTGATAGGGTACATGCCACAGATAGTAATTCTGCAATTTCATATTGGAGTTCCTTCAGAACTCTTGGGTGAATACCATCTGGTCTGGGTGACATTACTATTTAATTTATCAATTTGTTGCAATTGTTCCTCTATTGACATCTCAATCTAGGTCAGACTTGTCACCTAAAAGGAATGGCTCAGGTGCAGGAGTCTCCCTCACATCCTCTGAAGTGAAAACCAATGCAAAAAATGTATTCAGCTTCTCCACAATGGCCTGGTCTTCCTTGAGTGCTTCGCTAGCACCCCGATCATCTGGTGGCCCCACTGATTGCTTGGCAGATTTCCTGCTTCTGATGTACTTAAAATAATTTTTTACTGTTAGTTTTTGTGTCTTTTGCTAGTTGGTCTTCAAATTCTCTTTTGTCCTGTCTAATTATACTTTGACTCTTGCCTTGTTAGGAAAATGGAAAGAAATATAAGCTCTGAGTAGGATCTGACTTCCAATTTTTAAAGGATGCTTTTTTACCTCTAACCACCTCTTGTACTCTGTTATTTAACCATGGTGGCATTTTTGGGGTAACTTTTACTGTTTTTTCTCTAGTTGGGGTATACATATAGTTTGAGCATCTGGTGTTTTTAAAAATTTCCCGTGCTGCTTGTAGGCATCTCACTCTTGTTACTGTTCCGTTTAATTTCCCTTTTACTAGCTTCCTCGTTTTTGTGTAATTCCCCTTTTTGAAGTTAAATACTCATGTGGTCAGTTTCTTTGGTATTTTACCCCCTAAAAGCATGTTAAATTTAATTATAGCCTGGTTGCTATTACAGAGCAGTTCAGCTATATTCACCTGTGGGACCAGATCCTATGTGTCACTTAGGACTAAATCAAGAATTGCCTCTCCCCTTGTGTGATTCTGGGGAAGCTGCTCCAAGAAGCAGTCATTAATGGTGTCTAGAAATTTTATCTCTGCATCCTGTCCCGAGGTGACAGATACCCAGTCAGCCACGGATAGCTGATATCCCCCATTATTACTGTTTTCTATTTTTGTGGCCTCTCTAGTCTCCCTGAGCATTTGGCAATTACTGTCACCATCCTGGGCAGGTGGCCAGTAGTATATTCCTACTGCTATACTCTTGTTATTGAAGCATGGGATTCTACTTTAAGAAGCTGTAGTGCTCCCATGCATAGGAGCAGGGACTTCAGTTTGGCAGTCGGTTGGCCTTTGTGTCAGGGATGTGCCTTTAGCTGTTCCTGTGAAAATCTGCTCAGATTTGGCCAGGTTCTAAACCTTACAACAAAAATCTCAGCTCACACATGCTTGGTAGAGCCTTCTCAGAGTTTCACTGATCACTTCTCCGAAGATTCCATCCTTACTGAGCATGCTCCATCCCCTCACAGCTCTTCCTGCTGACCACAAGCTGCAGCTGCCATCCCCACAGAGCGAGTGGCCATGCTCCAGCCCCCTACATGTGATTGGCTTGTGCATGTTCCACCCCCATAGGACCAGGCACTGGAAATAAGCAGGAAGCCTGTCTTTCCCGTGCTCTCAGTGATGGAGGGGGAAGATGCCTGACTTGAATGTTCAGGGGAGAAGCGCCAGATCTTGGGGGAGGGGGGCAGGGGGTGAAGGTAAAGGCATAGGTTGGGACAAGAAGCTTGTGGAGACGAGGACTGGAGGGAGAGAGAAACTAACTCGGAGACGAGGAGGGAAGGCTGGGACAGGATGAGCAAGGAGACTGGGAAGTAGTGAGGAAAACAGTGGACTTGGGGGGCACTGAGATTGGATGAGGAGCTCTGGAGCAGGGGGGAATGGAACTGGCTGGACAAGGAGATTGGGACTGGGAGCAAGTGGAGGGGAAATAACAGGGGTCTGGGGGAGACGGATCTGATGGGGAGCAGGGGGAGAACTGGGACTGGCTGGGCAAAGAGACTGGGACATGGAACCAGGACGGGGAGGAGACTGGAACAAGGCGTAGAAGGGGTTTGGTGGGGGAAATGTGAGAATGGATGAGGTGCCTGAGGCACCTAATTGAATGAGGATCTGGGAAGGGGGAACTGGTACTGGTTGGGCAAGGAGACTGAGACTGGGATGAGAAGCCTGTGGTGTGGAGACTGGGACTAAGGCCAGGGGTGGGAAAGACGGGAACAGGAACAGATTGGAGGGGATGTGGCAGAAGGGGCAACTTGCAGATGGGGTTGGGGAACAGTCAGAAGAGCCTGTGACCACTAAAGCACACTCCTCTCCGGAGCCTGGAACGGAACCCAAGATTCCTGAATCTCACCTTTCCTCTACTGGCAGCAGATATCTGTGTAACCCACTAGCAAAACATGTCTCATCCCCTCCGCCCCTTCCAGTGGAGGATGACAACCTACTATTGCTATCATTTACTCTGCACACTCCCAGCTGTAGTGTAGACATACCCTGTACGGACACAGGAGTTTGTTCACATGGAATACAGTGTGTGATGATCGGCGTCTAGGACATTAATGCATCCAACGTCTGTTAGTCTATAAGGTGCCACAGGATTCTT
Organism: Platysternon megacephalum; assembly: GCA_003942145.1. Taxonomy (NCBI): domain Eukaryota; kingdom Metazoa; phylum Chordata; order Testudines; family Platysternidae; genus Platysternon; species Platysternon megacephalum. The sequence continues at coordinate 806,207 of QXTE01000147.1, forward strand.
TGCTGCTTTTACAGATCCAGACTAACACGGCTCCCCCTCTGATACTTCACTCCTATCATGTAAGCCACCTTCTGGCCCAGCTAGAAGTTGCTGTGCTAAGCTTGTTTCAGCTGGAAGTCGCTTGCCTCATGTCTCAGAAGGAGAGCCATAAATCAGTCTCAAAGGCTATTAACCACAGCTGACATTTTCATGCCTTTTGCAGTCTGACCACTTTCAGGTTACAAATAAATCTAAGGGCTGAACCAGTCCTTACTTTAATAACCAGAAAATGCTCCTTTTTGGTGGGTGGGACTGAGGAATCACAATAAATCTTTGTCCATCCATCATTTGTTGTTGACACTTTCATGAATGGCAGAGATCATGATTGTTTCTCAAAAAGAAACCAACCCCCTACCAAAACCCAATTGTGAAAGGTATCAATTTCATCAGCCCCAATGCTCCAGACTCTTCTGCATTTGAGAAACTTTCCACAGGGGAATAGTCCCATTGAGTTCCACGGCAGAGACTACTCACATATGAAAGCGGCTTCAGGATTCAGACTGTAGACTGCAAGATCCTCTGGGGAAAGACCGTCTGCCTCTGTGTTTATGCAGCACCGAACACAATAGGGCCCCCAATCTTGACTGGGGTCTTTGAGCACTATTGTAAATATGAAGGAGAATAATCAGACAGGAAATTTTCCAAAGCTCCTAAGTCACTTAGGGAATGTCTGCATAGCAAGCAGCAGCCTGTGGCAGTGAGTCTCAGAACCCAGGTCCACACACCCAGGCTTGCAGGGCTCATGTTACGGCACTAAAAATAGCTGTGTAGATGTTCTGGCTGGAGCTCGGGTTCTGAAGCCTGGGGTGGGGGGACCCAAGCTCAGACTCCCTGCTGCTGTCAGAAGCTGAGACTTGGAGGGTCATGTCCAGTGGTTGGAGCAGTGGCAGCTGGCCTAGTGATCAGTGCACTTGCAGCCAGGCCAGGAGTCGAGAGCAGGCTGGGAACAAAGCAAGGGTAGGGTTGGGGGCTAGGCTGGAGTCGGGAACAAGGCTGGAGTCAGAGCAGGGCTGGAGCAGGCTAAAGCCTGTGGAGTCTATCACCACTATCAGGCAAGGAAGAGTTCGAAGCTACAACATGACACTGAGCAGACTGAGCTGCTGTCTTGCCTGTGAGGCTTATACACCTGCCCTGAGAGTCACCAGCCCAGCTCCTGGCTAGTAGATTGGCTGGAGCCTAGCACAGGAATGACTCATCACCACCTGTGGCTTAATCAGGCTCTAGTTCAGGGATGACTCCACTTCAAAGCTGCAGGCTGCTGCTTGCTGTGTAGACATACCCTTAGGTGCCTAAACCCCACAGTATTTCAGTAAGATTTAGGAGCCTATGTCACTTCGGAACTTTGGAGAATTTTACGCACAGTGCCAGATTCTGAAATCAATAAGGCTGATGTAAATCCATAGCTTGAGGTCCACGGAATTACTCCAGAGTTTTACACCAGTGTAACTGAGAGCAGAATCTGGATCTCAGTCATTGGACGGTAGCAGTAAATGGAATTTAATTTTAGAAAAAATATTTGCCACTTTGGATGACTGAATGTTGTCATCTCCTGGAAACAGAGTGCACCAATTACAGGGAAAGCTCTGAGACGGTTGCTCGTGGCTGCAAAGCAGAGAATTCATGAACCTGGGCCTGATCCGGTGCGCAGGAGCGCCGCCAGCTTTTCCGGCGCCCTAGGCGGCGGAAGGTCCCGCCCCCAACAGCGGCGGCGGAAAGTCCCGCCCCCAAATTTCCACGGATGGCCGGGGCGCCGGCGCCCCCCAAATAGCAGCGCCCTACGCGACCGCCTAGGTCGCCTAATGGGTTGCGCCGGCCCTGCCGGTGCGGTGCTAAGCAACCTCAACTCCAATCAAAGCCTGTGGGAGCGGAGGGTACTCGGCATCTCACAGAAACATTCAGCACTTTGCAGACCTACTCCCAGAAAGAAGAAAATCAAATAGGAAACCCTAAATGTGCCAAACAATCAGTTAGTGTGGTAGCAGCGTATCGGAAGGAAATCAGTTGAGCCATTCCCAAAAGGAGCTTTGAAGAGGTTTGGGTAGAGAGATAAAATAGCCAAACATGGGTAAGTATTTTCCAGTTTATGTTTTTCTTTTTTCAGTCTTCCATATTGATCGTGGCCATTTCAGTCCTCATTCCCTTTTTCACTAACGCAGATATATTTGGAGTGCCCCAGCTGCTCAAGCAGTTGGCTGTCTGCATACAGCTAGCCACCTAATTGTTCTTAACCTGCTGCTGCTCCTCTGGACATGGTTTAGTATTGTCGACAGGAGAAAGTGAAGCCATAAATCAAGCACAGCTCAAGAAGCTTAAGAGAGGAAAATGCTGCATGGAGATGTGATATAATCTTTAAAACCATGATTGCCGGCAGACCCAACTCACATTTTGTCCATCTCAGAACAAATCTGTAGCTGGCTTGCTGTCTCCAGAAGGGAGAGAGAACAGAAAGGCAATTGATTGAACCCCCTTGCTTCTAATGGGTCCTGCATTCGCTTGTAATTCCAATTGTCTTCCAGTAGCAAGGCTAGCTGTAACTGCAGCAGCAATAGGTTCAATACAGCTTAGCTGGAGTCTCTCTCTCCCCCTGGCCATAGGTCATTGGTTTGAGCTTTAGACCAGCACTTGGGCTCACGAGCAGTGCTACCAACTAGAGCTGCATCCATGCTGCAGTAGTAGGATCTGGACTTTGGACTCCTCTTAGCTCAGCTCATGAGTGTGTAACCCTTCTGCCAGGCAGAGCCAGCAGCAACCAGGGCCGGGTTCAATATCTAGGGGTTCCTTTCCATCGATACAACACAGAACCATCTCGAGCCCCCAACTAGTAACCTGGGAAAATTACACGCCACCCGTGGGCACCACTGAGAGGCAAAACTTCCCCACTCGCAAGCACAGAGTCTGAGTGTAGAAAAGAAACTTTTAATAAAAGGAGGGATGTAACTCGGTGTTAATTTGGGAAAACATCGCTAACAGGGCTCATAAACATAAACCATGAGCAAAAGACCCACCCCCAAGTAGGTTGGGCAGTGTCCTTTTTCCCTCAGGTTCTTAAGCCAGCAACCCAAAAGTCCCTTTAAGGTGCCCGCCCCTTCTCTGCACCCCACTCACAGTTGCTGTGCCGCCTCACCAGCCGCTCATTCTGCTTGCTGAGCTGTCCGTCACCTTCTGCTGCCACCTGCCTCTCTGCTATGACCTCTGCACATCAGTCTCTCAGTGATTTTCAGCTCTTTGCAGGCTGGGTAGAAACACTGCCCCATCTCAAGTGATTTCAGCTCTCAGTGATTTTCAGCTCTGGACAAAACCACAGTCTCACCACAACTGATTTTTAGCTCTGATTGAGCATTTAAAATAACAAAGTGGCTCCTAATGAAGCCCATTTAGCTCTTCCTTTAAACAGGTTAAACCAGTCCAGGGAGAAATGGTGAGGATGTGCAGCTTTCTAGCTGGGACACCTGTTCCCACCCCTCTTACTTTCACAAGGCCCTGGCATTCGAGCCCCTGGCTTAACAAGGTCCTTTCAGCTGAAGGTGACCCCCTCATTTGGTACAGGTTAAGCACAGTCCTGCTTCCCTGTATTCCTACAATAATTACAATTTGGTATAATTTTGGTAACAGCATTTCACTACCCCTGCATTCAGTACTAAAGTGATTTGTACCCAACACCAGCCAAAACTGATTACTTTGACACCACTCTATGTGCTGAATATCTAAAGCAGAGCAGGCGCAAACTGTATTTACATAGACACACCCAAAGTCTCCCCCCCTCCCAGCTAGCTGTCAGGGGAGCATTCCTTCAGACCCTGCTTACAAGTGTAAGGCACTTTCCAGACTGAACGTAAAATTGTGATTTTGTAACCACACCAGATTCTCTCACTCTCATCTGATTGCTTGTGCTGTTGCGCCCAACTCCACAAAACATCATTTTTTCACAACACAACCCTATTGTGCCTCCATGCCTGGCATGCTGCCCAACTGTGGTTTTATCCAGGCATTCTGGGAGAATCTGAGCAGCTATCCCATAGAGCCTCCACAGGGGGGAGCGTGCCCAGAGGACATGTGCAGAGAAACCCCACCCCACCAACCCCCAGCAGCACAAGGGGCAATACAATCTGAGCTGTCTCACTGCAGAGAGAGCTGATAGGAAGCAGGCATCGCTAAACTATACTGGGTCCCTTCTCTGCTGCAGTGACAGGGAACACAGCCGCTGTCTCAGATTCCCCAGCGTGGCTCCCCAGTGAATGCACATGTCCATGTGGGTCAAGTAACATCTCCTTCATGGGGTCTGGTTTATTCAACCCCCAACACAGAGTCCTTTGGCCTTTCCAGGGACAAGTAGCTCCTTCACAAGTCCCTTTAAATCCTTAGGCTTGGGACTCTTTCTCGCTCCCCCACCGGAGCAGAGTCTCACAGCCCCCGCTGCAATCCATCAGCCCTCGGTGTACCACACATTAAGGCTTCCCCAGCCCCTCATGGCTCCAAGGCCATCTGCCTGCAATACATGGAGCGTTCCATCGCAGGTCCTTCCCCAACCCTGAAGTAGTAACAACAAACACCAAATACATGCATGGTTTCCATCATCAGCACCCCCACTATAAAAATGGTTCCAGCACCCCCTGCACTCAATCACTCCTCTCTGCCGCAGAGACAGGAACCCTGCGATCTGGCTTCCTGTAGGTCACATGTTCACTCCTAGTCATTCTCCCCGTGACTACAGCTCCTAGAACTGCAGGGCTGGAGCCCATAACAGATGCACCAGGACGTCTGCATGTGCCCAAGGACAAGCTGCAGACAAACAAATCAGTGTGCCAGCAGGCTAAAGGAAGCCAATCGCATGCCTGGCAGCTGCACAACACACTCAGTTGCCATGGATACTGTACCAAGTATTAACTCTTTTGGGTCAAGGTGTGTTTTGAGCCAATCAGGTTACAAATTGGCTTAAAAGACAAGCATAGCCAAGGCCTTATTTTGGCCTGTTAAAGGTTTGTTTGCCCAGTTCCCATCCTGCTGCTCCCCAGACCCCATGCAGAGGTCCTAGGGTTTGAAAAGCACCATCCTTCTCTCTCCTGTTATGGAATGGGCTGGGGGCATTGGTAAGGTGACATCTTTCTCCCCTGATGACCTCAAATGGCCACCCCATGAGCCTTATGAGAGAGGCTTCTCAGAGCCCACCCCCTGCCTCCAACCCCCTTCATGGGCCCAGCCAGTTTAACCACACACACAAAATAACTTAACACCTTAGAAAGGGGCTGAGAAGATCTATAAAGATGTGTTAGCCCCTCCGGGAGGAGAGAGACAAAGGCAGGGGAAAACCGACACCACACGCTAGTTGCTCACCAGCTGGAAGGGAGAGAGTTGCTACCTGATGCAGCAACAGGCCAAAGTAGCTGTAGCTAGCTGCCTGTTCCAGGTTTAAAAGGCCAGCAGCCAGCAAAACATGTTGGGAAAGCTTCACAGACAAGAATAAAACCAAAGAAGAGCAATCAGCGAAAGCCAAGCAGTCAGGAAGTAGAGTGTTCATAGAAAATAAGGAATACCTAGCTTGTACACAGCACATTTCATCCACAGATCTCAAAGGAGGTAGGCATCATTATTCCCATTTTACTGACAGGGAAACGGAAGCACAGAGCAATCCAGTGGCGAAGCCAGGAACAGAAGGGATGGATTCCTTTCATGGCTAGGGATCTGCATGGAAGACAGCCCAAGATTTCCCCACTTGAAGCCTAGCCTGCTGCCATTTGTACCATATTTCAGTTGTTTCCATCTTCTCTGTGTTTGGTTATGACTTGTTGCTATCCCAAATATTCAAACCCTTTGGGGCATTATCACATTCAGAGAGGAAGGATGAGTAGGGTGCTAGACTGGGACGTAGGAGACCAGGGTTAAAATCCTGGGTCTGCCACAGACTTCCTGTGTGATCTTGGGCAAGTCACTTAGTCACTCTGTGCCTCAGTTCCCCAACAGTGTAATGGGGATAACAGCACTGCCCTCCCTTACAGGGATGTTATGAGGATAAGAACATTATAGTTTGTGAGGTGCCCAGATACAATGGTAATGGGGACCAATAGACGTACCTTAGCTATGCTTCCAGTGGTGAAGTCCTGCTACCAAGCTGGGCTTTCTGCTGAAAGTTCCATTAAGTTGCCATCCTCCACAGAGACACATCAGCCTCCTTCACTGAATGGAGATACCAAAATAATGACCGCTGTTTCCAACCACTACTTGGAAAATTCCTTTTTAAAGATAAAAGAGGCACCAGTGATGCCCCATTCCCATTCATCCGTTCCCTCTACCTTCGCCACAGTTAATTCATGCTTGAAAACTCATTTCTCCCATTATTCCCACTATAAATCAATTATAGCCTATAGTAACCATCTTACAGTATTATTTAACCTTCATATGGCAGTAATGTTCAGAGGCCTTAATCAGGAGCCCCAAAGGAAGGCATTCTTCTGTCCTGAAGAATTTATCCTCTAATCTTAATGTGATATCAGTTAAGAATAAACAAATAAACAAGCCACAGAGATGTGCACACGCCACAAGTGACTAACTGCTGTACTACCAGTCGATTGCTAAAACGAGAGAATGGTGAAAAAATGAAGAGCTAGTTTTAGGAAATAATTCAGAAGTTCAAAGTTGTTCTAGTTTGAAATTGACCCTTTTTAAAGATTTTGTGTGTGTGTGGTTTTAAAAAAAATAATTTAAAAAATACGTTCATGAAAAGTTTTACGATGCCAACAAATTTTAATGGGAAAAAAATATTTTCTAAAAATGGTAATTTTTCCAATTGAAATGTCTCATTATTATTTTTTTTAAAACCAGTTCCAGTAGTAACCCTTGTGTTTTCCTGCGACCTTTCCTTTCCACTGGTGGCATTTTTGGGGTTTTGTTTTGGGGTGAGTTTCTTGTGCTACAAAGTGGCCAAAAAAGGAAGGCGGTTTGAACTCTGGCGTCCTCACGTTTCTCAGCTACTTCTGGTTTTGTCCCAAATGGATTTTGTTTTGTCACAAAATGAAATTTGTTCCTTGGTATTAAACAAAACCTGGCTGTTGGCCTAAAATTCACTTTCTGCAAATGTTCATACAAAACAAGCTTCATGACAAACTATTTATTTAAGAGACACACAGTGATTTTTATTCTTCTTTGGCAGTAGAGGTAGGGAAGAGAGTATCTTTTCTATTACACTGGCACTTTCCCTGAAAAAAGAGATGAAAGCTAAACTGGAAAGTACAGAAGAAATTGTAAAGGGCATATTCCTGCACTATTATAGTGAAAGGGGCTCTGCTCCTTTAAGGTATTTATACACCTGACTCCCATGGAAATCAACAAGGGACCTAAATGCTTTTGAGTATCTGGGCTTGGGTGCTTTGCTGTTGATTTCAGTGGGACTAAAGCCCATGCTTAAGTGCTTTGCTGAGTAGGGATGCTTTCCTGAACTGGGGCCACATATTGTATGATTAGATTAGATTAATCGGGAGATGTAATATTGGGTGCAAGTTAGGACAGCTAGATACCTAAAGTGGCTGTCTATTTAGGGAAGTACTTATTTTACTTCTGCATCTCAGCTGAAGTCCAATCAGTAACAAAGGGGTCTGACATTCAGAGGCTCTGAGTACTGTGAAAATGAGGGCACTAGTGACAGCAGATGAGGTCTTGCTAAAGTGCCATTGGAATGCACACAGAACTGAAGAAAATCAATCTTTTGTCATCTTTTTTTGCCGTGGATGAAGGCTAAAACTCAGATACTGTATCAGAAAATTGGAATGATCTCTGGGGCATGTAACAGGCAAGGCCACAGGAAGGCTGGTTTGAGGAAACTCAAATGGCCATGCAGAGTATTTACATCACTGACTATAAATAAATAACTTCCTTTTCCTGAGTTGTCAGGTTCTTAATTTTCATGCACCAAACCCAGACATGCACAGCAGCCTGTCAAGATTGATTACAGCGTTTAGAACCCACTGAACACACAGCAGTGTGAGACAAACACCCTACACTCAAGAGCTGCCGGCCTATGTGAACCTACCAAGATTGTTCCTTATATACAAAACTTCTCAAGATAGTTAAGTCCCAGGCAGACTGCGAAGAGCTACAAAATGATCTCTCAAAACTGGGTGACTGGGCAACAAAATGGCAGATGAAATTCAATGTTGATAAATGCAAAGTAATGCACATTGGAAAACATAATCCCAACTCTACATATAAAATGATGGGGTCTAAATTAGCTGTTACCACTTAAGAAAGAGATCTTGGAGTCACTGTGGATAGTTCTCTGAAAACATCCACTCAATGTGCAGCGGCAGTCAAAAAAGCGAACAGAATGTTGGGAATCATTAAGAAAGGGATAGATACTAAGACAGAAAATATCATATTGCCTCTATATAAATCCATGGTACGCCCACATCTTGAATACTGCATGCAGATCGGGTCACCCCATCTAAAAAAAGATCTCTTGGAATTGGAAAAGGTTCAGAAAAGGGCAACAAAAATTATCAGGGGCATGGAACTGTTTCCGTATGAGAAGAGATTAATAAAACTGGGACTTTGCAGATTAGAAAAGAGACGGCTAAGGGGGGATATGATAGAGGTCTATAAAATCATGACTGGTGTAGAGAAAGTAAATAAGGAAGTGTTATTTACTCCTTCTCATAACACAAGAACTAGGGGTCACCACATAAAATGAATAGGCAGCAGGTTTTAAACAAACAAAAGGAAGTATTTTTTCACACAACGCACAGTCAACTTGTGGAACTCTTTGACAGAGGATGTTGTGAAGGCCAAGACTATAGCAGGGCTCAAAAAGGAACTAAATAAATTCATGGAGGATAGGTCCATCAATGGCTATTAGCCAGGATGGGCAGGGATGGTGTCCCTAGCCTCTGTTTGCCAGAAGCTGGGAACGGGCGACGGGATGGATCACTTATAGATTCATAGATTCTAGGACTGGAAGGGACCTCGAGAGGTCATCGAGTCCAGTCCCTTGCCCTCATGGCAGGACCAAATAAATGTCTATCAGGGATGGTCTAGACAGTATCTAACCTACTCTTAAATATCTCCAGAGATGGAGATTCCACAACCTCCCTAGGCAATTTATTCCAGTGTTTAACCACCCTGACAGTTAGGAACGTTTTCCTAATGTCCAACCTAAACCTCCCTTGCTGCAGTTTAAGCCCATTGCTTCTTGTTCTATCCTTAGAGGCTAAGGTGAACAAGTTTTCTCCCTCCTCCTTATGACACCCTTTTAGATACCTGAAGACTGCTATCATGTCCCCTCTCAGTCTTCTCTTTTCCAAACTAAACAAACCCAATTCTTTCAGCCTTCCTTCATAGGTCATGTTCTCAAGACCTTTAATCATTCTTGTTGCTCTTCTCTGGACCCTCTCCAATTTCTCCACATCTTTCTTGAAATGCGGTGCCCAGAACTGGACACAATACTCCAGTTGAGGCCTAACCAGCGCAGAGTAGAGCGGAAGAATGA